>JAXQQM020087246.1:0-30711 GCA_034641835.2 Pinus albicaulis | reverse complement strand
TGATAGGATGAAGAGAGGAGGGGTCTTTTACAGGGGCAAGGTAGGCAGTCTTTGTGGTGAAATCAAATTAATTCGATGTAGGAGGGTGAGTATAATAAAGGTGGAAATAACACATATAACATTAAAATTGTGGATGAATTCTAAATGGTGTTTAAGAAGAAAACATAGATTGTTGGGTAAACTAAATCAGAGCACCTTTTAAATGAATTCTGAGATAATTTATGGTTCATCCAAACATGAAGAAATACATTTAACATATGAAAATAACATAAGGGAAACTTACAACATGAGAAAACCACAACACCATCAAGAGCTGACACAAGAATTCATGTAAATCACACCTTTGTCATTCATTCATTGGAAAATAAAGAAAATAAAATATGCATAGTGTTCTATCTCCTCAAACCTGACCAACCAACCTCTTTCACACTAAAATTCATGAAATATATACAATTATATCATGCCTGGACTCAGGGGGTCAATTTCAACCATTTCCCCAAATATAGAATCAATTACATTAAATTCTGGAATATAGGGGTCAAATATTAATTCGCATCTCTTGAACACAGTTGTTACAAAACCGAAGGAGGATTTTGTATATTATCTTGTTTTTGGGATAAACCCCTCTCACATTTTCAAATTCATCTCCATCTCCTCAGAATATATGCCAAAAACGCATGACAAAAACAGGAAATAACAAACTATAAAAAATAAGTTGTTAAGATTCATTTGAATCTTCCAATATATGACACCTGTGAAGTAACTAAAGGAGGTTTGTTTTATTTGGCTTGTTCTTAAAAAAACCGTCTTTTACTTTTTCAAAATTAATTTCCGCTTGCCCAGGAATTAATCTTGAAGTGAAACTGTTCGAAAGTGCAACAACTGTCCAAAAGCGCAACGATTGTATTTTATGAATATCTCCCAAACGATAAGCCTGATTAAGATGATTTTTTAACATAAATTTAATATCATAATAACCCTTATCCACACAAATTTTGAGCCAAATTTGACTTAGATATCTCAAGAAAATCGAAAAATGACTATAGATGACAGTGGTTCATTTCTCGAAAATTGTGAAGAATTTTTACCTGAAATTAAATGAACTTATTCATCTAACCCCCATGCATCTACTATAAAATTTCATGGAAAATAGGTACAGGATTTAAGAGATATGGTGAAAATATGGTGACTGTGTGAAAGCGTAGCGCGGAAGTGCAACACTCCAAGCTTATACTATCTTTGACCATCATATTACATGTTGAGGATACTAGGATGGCATGTACTGGTCCATATAACATTGTTAACCTGTGAGAAAGCTTCTAGGCCAAACAAAAACCTTAAAACTTAAAAATATCTTCTTGAAGATGAAGCACAACGCACCTCTATCTTCATGACTTGACCCAACACTGATCTTCTGACCGAGCTAAATGATATGGAGCTGATCCAAATATTCACAAAACCCTCCAACATGTAAAAAAGTGAAAAAATTCCTCATTCCTCATCAAAATTTGATGCCTTGGTAGAAGCGCAACACCCCTTGTAGACTTTGCGCAATGAACCTTTCAGGTTGTTGTACTAGAGGCTCATGCCATAGTACATGTATAATTTGATCACACAACTGCTTGAGAAGATTTCACTATCTCATCCCAATGATCCAAGACCAGGACCATCATACCCTCACTCATGAATTGAATGGCTCATAATCCTAGACTCACTTAACTCGACCTCTTAGAATATAAATGACCATTTGTATGCCCTTTTACACACACTCACATAATTACATTGAATAATTAAAATTTTATTCTAAACTAAGTCCCATAGCTTGATCTTCTGCAAGATCATAGCCAAACCTTTATACATTTGTTATAATTTGAAAGTTAAAACTTGTTTTCTTACTACTATGACTATAGGATACTAATACACCGTTAACACAAAAATATGATGTAGGAAACCCTTTTGGGAGAAAATCTAGTTGGAAGGCGAGGTTACTTTATTATGTTTTTCTTGAAGGGAAATTATGCAAATACATAATAGTCAGTCTCTATGGAGTTTCCTAAGATATCTTTCCCATGGGTTGCTCTAGAACCAAAACACTATATATCCTAATCTATCTCTCTCTCTTCACTCTCAACTACTTTTCTCTACTGTGGAAGAACAATACACTCGAATAGAATGAAACTCCTTTTCATCCTAGTGGCTTAGGTATGACACAACTTAGTATCCAACTATAGGTTAAATTTGACTCATGTAACCCTCAATATCAATTACATATCAACCCTTCTAGAGTCTTCTTCATCATGCCCATGCTGCTAACCCCTCTTCCATATTAACAATATCTGGCATGACATCCTCTAACAAAGTTACCGATCAAGTGAGAAATATTACCTCCAAACAAGAACTCTAGCCAAAAATTCCAAAAAAACATGAAAAAACAAGATAAAAATGAAAAGTGCTGATGTTGGAATAACATTTTTTTTTCGGGGTAAATTTTCAACGTTTTTTAAAAATGACAGTAAAACCAATTTTTTTTGTGCAAAAGACAACTTGAAAACGAAAAGTGTTGATGCTGGAATAACATTTTTATTTATTTATTTATTTTATCCAAGGTAAATTTTCAACATTTTTTAATAATGATGTTAAATATAAAATATCATGACTCCGAAAAGCTTTAAAGTTTCAACAATTTTCAAGCATGATATTAAAGACAAAATATCACATCTTTGAAAAGCCTTAAAATTCCAATGATTTTTAGGCATGACATTAAATATAAAATATCACGTCTTTGAAAAACCTTAAAATTCCAACTTTTTTCACTCATGGTGCTAAAGAAAAAATACTTATAACTGTTTCCAACCATAACATTAAAGATAAAATATCATGAAGTTTAGAAAAACATTAAAATCTTGAAAAATTTTCAACCATGAAATTAAAACCCAAGATTATGACTACAAAAAAAACCTTAAGTTTTCAAAATATTTTCAAGCATGACATTATGGAAATTTTTTATGACTAAAATAACTTTAAAAATGAGCACATGCATGAAAGAATCATTATAGCACGAGTAATTTATTTTTTAAATGCTAAATGTACAGTGATTTTAAAATTTTAGCCTAAGACAACTTGACACATCGCAACAAAAATTTAAAAATCAACGACCAAATTGACATGCAGTGTAGGTGAACTCGACTCATTGTTATGAAAACTTAAAGACCAACCATGAAATTGACACATTGTGGGGGACGACTCAATTCTTTATAATGAAAAATTTAAAATCAACTATCAAATTGCACATAATGGGATCGGGTTGCAAGTCAAGCATCGACATAGACCCTACAGAAAAAATAAATAAGTGAATAAAATAAAAATTAAAAATTAAAAAATAAATAAATATATAAATATATATAAATAAATTAAAAAAAATACAAACGAAAAGAAATCAAACATTGAAAAAAAAATAACAACATTAAAAAAACACAAAAAATTTTAAAAAATAATAACAAGAAATACAACATAAAGAACCAAAAAAAATAAAAGAACCATAAAAATGTTAAAAAAAAGGAACAAAATTAACTTGTAAAAATAAAAATAAAAAATGGGAAAATATTAAAAAAAAAACACATAATTTCGAAAAGGGAAAAAATAAATAAAAAATAAAAAAATTAACAAAAATAAAAACATCAAAAGCAATTTTATTTTATTTTATTTTCAAGTTAAAAAAAGTAAAACTAAAAACCGCATAGTTAAAAATATTAGATTTTTTTTAATAAATAAAAAAAAAAATTTAAAAATAAAAAATTAAATTAAAAATAAATAAATTAATTAAAATAGAAATAAAATTGGCTTGGGGAATTTATTATTATTATTATTATTATTTTTAAATCTGAATTTTTTAAATTCTTCTTAAAATTTTATTATTTTAATTAATTTAATTATTTATTTATTTTTATTTTTTTTAATTATAATGATTTTTATTTTATTTTATATTTTTAACTTAAAAAAAAGTTTATGATTTTTTTTTTCTCAAATTATTTGTTTTCGATTTTTTTTTAATTAATTAATTTATTTTTGGTTTATATTTTTTATTTTACAAGTTCTTTTTTTACATATTTATGGTTTTTTTTGTCATGTTTTATTATTATTATTATTTTATGTTTTATTGCCAACATGAAAATCATCAACATTTAAAAAAATTTATCCACACTTAATACATTAGAAAATTTAAAGTGTAAAAAATAAACCCTCTAAACAAAAATGGTTGATGTTGCATCAACACTTTTCAAAATCAACATGAAAATCACTAACATTTAAAAAAAAAATTCATACTTATACTTAAAAGAAATCAAAATTCAAAAAATAAGCCCTCTAAAAAAAATGGGTTGATGTTGCATCAACACTTTTCAAAATCAGCATGAAAATCACTAATATTTAAAAAAAATGTCACATAATAAAATTTAAAGTGTCAAAAATATGCTCCAAAAAAAAGTGTATTCTGAATAACCACTTTTCAAAATCGGGTGATTTTTTGCTACTTCGAAAAAACGGGTAATTGGTAATTTTCTCGTTTGATCGATAACTATGTTTTCTCAAGCTATGGTGGTTAATCGCAATAGTTAAATTTTTGGAAGTATAAATTTCTAAACATTGATTAACATGATTCTTGCACCATTAGAAAGGTATTCAAGTGTTGAATAGAGGAAGGGGTATGAAATTTAAGATACAAAGTCCTCTCCTCCCGCCCCTCCCCCTCATAAAACATTGTTTCAGGCCTCAAACTAGCCCCAAAAATTTTCTAGCCCAATTCTCTGAATTATGTCACGCTGTTAAAGCCACTCCTCTAAGATTATTTATTTCATTTTTCAACCTTGGAAACATTGATATGGATGAAAAACAATATAATGATCCAATATAGATCATAAAATATCTTAGTGTTAAATTTTTTATTTTGAGCATCGAAACTAAAATAGACCAGGAAAATAGGAAACTCTAGTTAAATTGAAGGAAATATATTGAAACAATATTATGGAGGTTTAATGTGCATGAATTTAAATTAGTGAAAGCCTCTATTATTGTAGGAGTAAATTTATTTACATATAAATGTATCGATACACAAGAAAAGGAAGAGGACATATCTCATGTTCCCTTGGCTAGTTCTATTGGAAATTTTATGTATGCAATGGCCTATACTAGACTAGACAATGCACATGTAATGGGAATTTTGAGAAATTAGATGTCAGAACTAGGGAAGGAGCATTAGGTAGTTGTAAAGATTGTTTTCAAATATTTGCACGACATTATAGATTATGGAATTTGCTAGCAAGGAAGACTTGTAGTAGCCAAAGTGTTAGACATGCTTGGCTGTTTTGACATAGATTGTGCTAGATATCATAAGTTGCACATTATTATTCATGGGATGTAGGTTTATGTTCTTTATATGTGAGGTGTGGTGTTATTCATTCATCCCCTTTTGTAAAGCAATGGAACCCTTGTTTTAGGAAACAATAGAGGAAACTAAATCCTTTATTATAGGGTATACTACTTAGTTTAATGTGGATATTATTTAGCTCTAACAACTTGACACAAAGAAATTCCTTTTTGGAAAATAGATTTGAGGCATTGCATTGGTTCTAAGTGCTCTAATTTAATATATATTAGCTAAGATTGAAACCTTCGGTTCTTCATCAAAAAATGGTGGTTAGCAAATTAAGTGTTCTAGATCTAAATAATCTAAGATTAAAACCTTGGCCTCTTTATCAAACAATGGTGAGTAACAAAACTTGAGTAGATTAACATGGAAGAGAAAGTGCATACCCAAGTAAGGTGGTAGATCAATTTTGAAAGCATTTTAACCTATTTCTTCAATGATGAAGGACTTGCTTAGCCATTAACTAATCCCAAACTCTCAAAATTGGTGACCCCCATTTTATTTTTTATAAGATTTGTTAATAATTTTTTCACCTCTTACCTTCCCTTAATTTAAATTATTTAATTTTAAATTTAATGTTTCAAGAGGATATAAAATTATGAATGCTTGTATGAATTCCATGAAGGCTTGAATTAGGATATTAATCCATTGGATTTTAACTCATGCTCTTGAAAGCAGTTTGCTTAGTATTTTATATCAAACAAATGTGAGTTGTTTGGTTTCATTTCAATGGAATTTTTTCTGATCTAACATTTTTTCATGAATTAATTTCAATCTCTTTTTAATTATATATTCTTGCATCTTGCTTAAAATGATGATTATTGATATTTGTATACTCAATTTTGTTATTAGCTATGATTTTATGGCTTGTGTTTGGGAAGCATTTGAAGTGGTTTAAAGTGTTTCAACGTCATGGAATGCATATGTTTCTACGCCTTGTAATCATAGAATTGTCAAGGTGGAAGCATATTGTCACCTTTTAATCAACGATCATTCAACAAAATAGATAAACTAATATGCAAAAAAATTCGGCAAGGTTGATCATTCATAATATAAGGGTAATGTGGATATGCTGTGAAGGAGGATATATATATATATATATATATATATATATATATATATATATATATATATATATATATATATATTGCTTCTGTTTAGAGAGAGAGAGAGAGAGTATGGAATTGGTGTTATGTTGCCTTTCGTGATTTAAATCATACATATGTAGCTCATAAAATTGCACTAATTGATTAATAGATTTAGCACCAAAATATCTATAATGTTTGATGCGTCACATTTTTACCATATTTTTTCCACCATCTTTCCCTTATTTATAAATAGGTTTTTCTTACCAATCACTTTGTATTATTCCTTTTTAATGTTAAAATGTTGGATCTAAACTCAAGGTGTTTCTCCATTGTATTCTTTAGTATCTCATTTGAGTGTTTGATTAAATATTATAAAAAATGTGTATTTGTATTTATATCTAAATAAAGGATTAACTAACTTATTCTTACATATCCATTTTCTATATGACTATTTTCTATAGATATATTTGAATGCTACAAACAATTTTCTACAAATCCACTTGCAACCCATATATGGGCTACATATTCACATGCTATAGATCCATGGGATGTAGATCCACATTAATTAATAATATGAATTTATTTTATTTTATATTCTAACAAAATAATTATATTGTGGATCTAGGAGCATCATCGACAACCATCTTAGATGTAAAATCTTCTAAATATTTATGTGTTTAGTTGTGTTGTTGCAACCACTTGATAATATTTCAACATCAAGTGAATTTATATATAGGTGTTTTTTATGTGTATTTCATGCAAGTTCATGTATAAAAGAGAGCAACATATCTATTTTATATAGAGGATTCTTAGAGAAAACAATTCAAATTATCATGGCATGGCACATAATTTCATGGGATCTTCTTCCAATGCACATAATAATTTAACAATTTTTTGTATAGTGTATGGTTTGATTTTGTTTATGCTATTGTAGTTCAGAATTAGTGCCCTATTCTAGGAGGTGTAATTCACTCCAAGGAACATAGTGATGAGTGATTTATATTATTTTTATAATTATGCTTTTATCCATGTTTGTTTGAATTCCACACCTTAATCAATTTCTCTTACTACCAATAATAATTATTATTTATAAGAATGTGATTTATGTAAGCATGTTTCAGTTTAAGCATATTTGGTTCTACAAGTCTAAATTTCCAATTCATTAAGAGCATGATAAAAAAACAATAGTACAAGAGGAACCTAGAGCATGTACATACAATGCATAACATCTTGCAAGCATTTGGATTAAGGGTTGAAAATTTAATGGATAATCCATTTGATTATTATTATTTTGAAATAGTGATCTAATTAAACATACCATCATTTGGTGTTGATGACAAAGCACAATAAACACTATTTTCACTAGGATTTAGACAAACCATGGTATGGAGATGAGAAAAGAGGAGATTTTGATTACTCTTTCTATTGGGTCTCATAAATAGTGGTATTCATTCATATAGATGCACGAGTTAATTTAGAAAGACATAAGACTTTCATGGTGTAGTAAGAGCCATCCATAGTACTAACCTTTTTTTAGGAAAATTTGTAAAATAAAGAAAGCACAAGTGAATGAGGATTCCATTGGAATATGATCCTAAAGGAAGCCATTTTATTCAATTTTAAGAAGGTATGTTGGTGTATTGATGAATCATTAAAATTGGAAGATTTTCTAAAGATTTACTAATGACAATTCCTAAGTTTGGGCTTGTACATAAAAATTATATTACAATAATTTATTAATATATTACAATTGGTGATTTGGTTCAATGATATTTTTGGCATAATAAAATACTACATTGGATAAAAACACCCATAAAAAATCTAAAATAACCCAATTATTCTTTAATAGATATATTTCTCTTATTATACACTCAATACGTTGCTACAAATCACCTATAAATGTTGTTTCAAGGTTGTATTTGCTACATATTTTATGTAATCCATTTCACAAAATATAGGAATTAAGTATTTTAGGAGAGTAAAGAATTACACTAGGAAATATACACCCACAATAAGATATCACATACCTACGCCAAAATTTAGGAGGAATATATTTTTCTCGGATTTATGTATCAAGTTAAATTGTTGAATTTAATAAAAACATAGCTAATATGATTTTATTTTGAGAGACTAAATAAAGGAATTTTAAAGACTTGATTATAAGGTTTATATTCCTTGTTTTAATAAAAAATACGGAATTTTTTCTCAGGAAAAAGAAAGAAGGTGTATATTCCTTGTAATCTAGTTTTGTATCCATCTTGAATCAATTCATTCTATTATTATATGAAAAACTTATGTCCAAACTAGTGACTTTCTATACTAAAATTTTCAATATTAATACTCTACCTACTAGACTATTTATTAGCCTATTTGACATATCATTGTTATGTTTTTAAAGACTATTTTTAATGGATATAAGTAAATGAATCAAAATTCCAAAATTCATAATCATGTCAATAACATATCACTTGAAAAAAAATGTGCCAAAATGAGTTACTGTTTGTCCAAGATGGAAATAAAAAATAGCTTTTCTATGCAATATTTCCTTAGTCGAAGAAAATAAAAACTACTCTTTTATGGAGTATGTTCCTTATTCAATTTGACATATTAGTTCAAAATATATTAAAATCATGTATGTATTAGATATATCCCTATAAATATAAGTTAATATAGATTTGGAAGAACTTGAATAAAAAACCAAATGAAAATGTTATTTTTAAAACTTTGTCATCTAGTCTAGGCTCGCCACCACTCCTCAACATGTAAAAAGAAAAATTAAAATTATTTAATGTATCATTTTAAGATCTATTTTATAAGAACTATATAAAATTTATTTGATATGCGTTAGAAAAATAAAATCCATATAACTCTCTTCTTCCAAGATCTCATCATTTATTGCAAAAAAATATAATATTTTGTAGGTCCAAAAATAATCAAGAAGGTCAATCCATGGAGTAGTTTTTGATGACCCTTTCCATAAAAATAACACATCATCAAGATATTTGAACAAAATAGCATGTAATGTTGAGTCCCTCAATGAACCATGTGTGAATTTCAAATTATTAAGAGGTTGGTATGAAATAATTCAAGTTGTTGACTAGCAACACCTAGATTTTTCATAATGTTGCAAGTGGATAAAATACATGACAAATGAATAATTGGATTTGAATATAAAGTGAAGAAAAGTGCTACATAATTCAAGATAACTTATATTGAAGTCAAGAGAAGTGCTACAAACAATGGAAGAGAGAGAGAGAGCATCATTGATCCATCATTCTTCCTCCTAACAATGGTCATAATCCTTATTAATCATAAATATCATTGTTGCATAAAAGGCTTTCAATAAGACTAAATATTCTATATTCTATATAAATATGTTATGCTAATTCACTTTCTTCTACCAAAAGAAGCTCTTTATTCTTATGGATCAAAACTCATAGTTCTTGCCAATAAGTGTTAGTCCTTGTGTATGCAACAAATTACTTGTATACACCATAAAAACTATATGGAAATTCCAAAATACAATTTGTCTTATCTCTTTAATAATTTGTAATAACACTCTTCTTTCTTTCTTCTTTCTTAAAAAAACAAAAAAAAAATCTCTCTTAATTTGTTTAATAAAATAAAGCCATTTTTTAATAGGAGAGGTTATTTTTAACATGGGGTTTGAGGAATAGCCAGAAAAAAAAGGGTAACTTTGGGTATGTTTTTTTCCTCTTTTTGGCTTTTGGTGTATTTTTTCCAGTGGTTTTCTAGGCCATTAAATGTAATTATGAGAAAGGAATCTAGTTTAGGTCAACAAATTAGGGTCTTGGACTGTATTGTAAATGATAAAGTTAAAGACTCTTTGAATCTAGTTTGTTTCATTGCTCCATAGGAATTAAGGCATAATAGGTGGAATGAAATACCCTAAGATGCCTCACTAGAGGAATGCATCCATACCAAATTTAATAAGAAGTCTTGTTCCCGATTTTCAAAAACGAGAAAGATTGGAAGAGGAGGGACAAGATGAATCCTAGCGTTGTTGATCCATATTCCTCTGCTGCCATCAGAGCATCGCCTAGCATTAAAGATCAAGGCATCCAAATAACTTTGGCCTCGCCTCCACTCCAGACAGTTCCTGCAATCGACCACGTGAGCAGCCATTCGAGGGTACATGGATCGCACAACAGTTTTGGCAACCCTGCGAGAGGTGCAACCGCTGAAGCCGACCTGGAAGTAGCTCTTCCCCACCAACAGAACCCCGACAGCCACGAAAAAAAGGAAAATACGACCCCCAGCCCTGTGAATCTCCCAAAAGATGCCTAGAGCCACCCCACAGGGATTTACAACATCCCAGAATTTGAATGCTTCAATTGGTCTTCACAGCTCAACAACTCATAGATCCAACATGATCCCTTGGAGCAACCAAATAAGAACAACCCTCGCTCATGGGACTGTGGCAAGAAAATAGAAAGAGCCATGGAAATCAGAGATCAGGTAAGGAATATCTATCTAGCCTCTGCAATGCATCTTGGCAGTCAGGGTTTCTTAGATCTACCCTCCCCTGCCTTTCAAATCCAGATCTCACTCCTCATGGGCAGATCCATGATGCTATGGGTGTGCTCAACGGATATAGTACATAATCTTCTGCATGCCCTGAGCAAAGGCGGGGGATTCCCTCAGCTCTTCAGAGACTTTTATATGGAGGTAAAAATCTTGATGCCTCTTTTCCCCTCTCATTTTATAACATTGAAAGAGATGTTACTTTATTTGTATCCATTCGTTTGAGAGGGGGGGCTGTGAGGCATTCATCATCTGCACTAGCTTTCTCCTACAAGGATGTTTTCCATGCATAACCCAAGAAATCTGCTCAATCCCCTAAGGCGCCTAAGCCTTTTTTGGTTGATAAGATGGAGGAAGTTCCCTCCTTAGAGATTTCCCATCTAGATCTGGTAGATCAGCTTCCAAAATATTCGTAAGCCTCCATCACCTGTAGATTCAATGGACTTTGGCCTCGCACAAAGGATCTCTACGGTTGGATCTACACCAACTAGACCCACAAATGCCTGGTCATCTTCTGCTCAAAGGGTTTCTTTATAACAAGGGGTTCGATCACAACAAGGATTATCAAAGGGCCTTAACATAAAGTCTGTGGTTTTGGGTAACAGTAGGGCTATTCCTCACCCCCTGGTTCCTAGATTTCGACCCCTCTAAGATAATCATCACCAATATTCATGTCTGGGCTAGGCTTCCCAATTTACCTGCCCATATATGGCACATTTGTGTCTTCCAAGGAATAGGAAACACCTTGGGCCGCTATCTGATAACAGATCTCCTTCGGGAGTACCAATGACTATACACATATGGTAGAATATGTGTTGAAATAGACATAAGTAAAGGTGTGCACGATCAAACTAATCTCAAGATCGGCGATTTCCTGCGGACACAGATCTTGGATTATGAGAACATTGCCTTCCACTGCCGCCACTATCACCAAACAGGGCACCTTCAGAATTGCTGCCCCACATTCCTTGCAAAAAAAAAGGAAAACAACCTCAAACCAAAACCAAAAGATGGATACCATGTTATCCACCTCCCATGGATGAAATTGAGGCCTTTAGTTCAAATGAGGAGGAGATTGATGCAAAAAAATAGCATGCAAAGCAGATGAAAGATTCGTCCTCCGCTGTCCCTGAGGGACCCCCAGCCACGACAATCTCTTAGAAACATACTCATGATTCCTCCTCTTCCGATATGGATAATGAGACTCCTTCCACATTCAACAACAGTGTACAAGTGGTTCTTTCCCATCCACACTAGGTTGGATGGGTCAAAGTCAACAAAAAGAAAGGAAAAAAAAATTGCATGGAGGTTTCTGCCCATTTTGGGTAGAACCCAGTTTCTATCTTCTTTTGTCTTCTAGTCACACTTCATGGCTCTTTTGCTTGTTTCATGTTCACTCTTCGAGATAGAGGTCGGTAGTTTATCATTTCCGATTGGCTTGTTTCTTGCCTCTCTTGATTGTAATCTCATCTTGTACCATATGATCGCTTATTAAAATTAGTCTTATTCAAGAAAAATAAAATAAATAAATAAATGATAAAGTTGATTGATGATAAAAATTAGATATGTCACCCCTCATGTATAGAACAATTGTTTATTCCTTTAGTAACACAAAATAAAAAGGCTAAATATATTACTCTAAACATTTTTTTAACTTTTTAATTAAAAATTTCCAAAATCATTCTTTAAATACTATATATAATTATGAGTATTTACATTTTTCATTTGCAAAAATTCTATAATAAATCTCACTATAAATATTTAAAAGTTATAAAATCTATACAAAATTTGAAAGTTGTAAAAAAAAATTAAAAAATTCATTAATATATAATAATAACGCAATACAATTTGTAAAATAAAAATTATTTCATTAATATATAATAATAAACAAATACAATTATAAGAAAATTGAATTATCATTTAAACACTTTTTATATTAAAATGTTCTAAGATGAAGGTATGTTAAGTTAACATAAGAAATTGAAACACCATATCTAACCATTTATATATACTTTGTGAGCATGGTTCCAAAAGAAGGGCAGCAATATATATAATACAATTTATTTTATTTTTTTAATTATATATATATATATATATCTATATATATATATATATCTATATATATATATATATATATATATATATATATATATATATATAATTATAATTTCATGTTTTCTTTTAATTTTATTAATTTATTTTGTATAATTTTAAGATGATGATCACCGTATGGTATTAAATAAATTTATTTTTGTAATATGTTAATATGTCAATTTAAATAGATTAATTTTTAATGTGAATTTTTGGAGTTTTGATAGATTTTTTTTACCAGAATTGGATAAAACAATTTAAGGTGAAATCTTGATCTGTGTTATTTAAACTGATTTTTTAACTGCGTATATGAATCTCAACACCTTGAAAAACCTCTAGAACACTTCTATTGTGCAGATTTTACCCATCAAATTTGTAAATTCAATAAATTCCTGCCAAATTTTAAAAAATTGAAATCAGAAAAATAACTAAAAAAACCTTTTCAAAAAATTTGGATTAAAGACAACTAAAAACTGAACTGAAACTGTGCCTTTTTGTATGCCATCTTTCTCAAGGTGGGAACATAAGGATTTGTAAAGAATTAAGGCATTTACTGCTACATAAATAAGACAAGTAAGGAACAACAAAATATCTATATTATAAAAATGATGTTCAACGTATACAAAGATAGAAATGATGTTTGAATGAATTATTAAACAATCCCACTGGTCAGCTCTACTAAAGAGAGTCTGAACCAGGGGAGTCTGGCTTCTCCATACAATTCAGGCATTATATGATCTAAGGAAGTTAGAACCGTACCCTAAGAAATAGAAACTAATTCCTATCCCTAAAATACGAGATTCTCCATTATCTTCAACACTCCCCCTTAATGGAGAAGGGGTTCACAAATATGCCTAACATCTCCCTAAACATTACAAATTTAATTTTTCCAAGACATATAATAAGTCTTCCTGCATATACAGATACTAGAGAATAATGGAGAATCACCATACCAAAATACCAAGATTAAAACTGAGATACATACCGTATTCTATTAATCAAATAGAGTTACATATATACATAAAGTATAGGGAAGCTATCTTGGACGCACAATGAATTGGTTCAGAAATTATCTCAACCTCACACCAAATTAGAAACTTAGATTTAACTAACTCCTAGAACAAACTCTATACATAACAAATCACAACTGAAAAAAAAATAGGAATTACATATTCCAACATCCAATCATCACATAAACATTAAAAAAAAGATCACAACTCTAAACTATAAAATATAACGATCTCATTGCATAGGTATGGTATCATATAACATGTGACATCATTATTAATAATCGGTTCTTCTGCACTCCTACTTCTCACCATTATTACTCTGCTTCTGCATAGGCCCTCTCATATAATATATGTATAATTTTTGTAGATAACCTCAATTGGATGTAAGAGTTCTAAGTGAATATTAGTTTCTGCAACTACTTTGTTGACATTAAACTTGGCCCACAGAAGAATTTTCTTCTGACATACCCTTCAAAGTGGCACTGGCTTCTTTTTCCTTGGCCTTGTGAAGAGCTTCAATTAGGTTTTCGAGGGCAGTGGCAGGATGGTCAGCGATTTTCATTAGATGTTCAGCGACATCTGCAGGTGTCATCTGAGTGGCCTCCATCACATCTTGGATCACAAGAAACAGAGCATGGTCTTCAATGGCCAGATAATTTCGGGAAAGAATCTTGAACGCTCCGAAAGTGCAAAATGAGAGGAGAATGTGTTTGTCCATCCGACTGGACTGGAGAAGCGCGGGGTCGAGCCTGTTGATGTGGTTGGTGGTGAAAACGAACAATCTATGGCTTCCAAAACACGACCACAAACCATCCGTGAAGTTCAAAACCCCGGAAAGGGTCACTTTGTTGTCCTCGTTTTCATTCTCATCGGGCTTCTCGGAATCAGAGGGCTTCTCTTTCTCTTGTTTCTTCTTCTTCTTCTTGCGGTCTGAGAGATCGAGAGAACATTCGATATCTTCTATTATGATGATGGATTTATTAGTGGTGGAGATGAGAAGGTTTTGCACTTCTGTGTTGTTCTTCACTTGGGTGAGCTCCAGGTCATAGATGTCATACACGAGAAAGTTAGCCATGGCGGCAATCAAACTGGACTTTCCCGTTCCAGGGGGGACACACAACAAATAACCCCACTTCCATGCCCGCCCAAATTTTCTGTAATACTTCTCTCCCCTCGAGAATCGCTTGAGGTCTTCCACGATCTCTTGCTTCACCTCTAGTTCCAGAGCCAAAGTTTCGAAGGTCGAAGGATGATCGAACACAACGGGCGTCCACACCCTGTTCCGGAATACATAGTCCTTGGAATTGGATTTATTGGTGTGAATCTTCCGGTACCGGCTTCTAATCTCTAGTGTTTTCGCTTCTTCCATGACGTGAGGAAGATACTCATCGAATATCTTTTTCTTATGTTTCTTGTTGACTGTTAACTCGTAATAGCGTTTCTCCTCAGTGTTGGAGTCCCAGGAAAATAAGACCGTCTGTTTCGACTCTCTACTATGGAACACCCACCACACATTGATCCCCTCATATTCATCTGCGATCTTCTCGTTTCTGTCCATACTGAAGGTAAACTCCTTGTTATTCTTCGGCTTCTTCAACTTTAATCTCTTTGCCGCCAAAGACGGCCTTACGCTCAGGTAAGTCTGGACTGCCTCATAAACTTCGCTTACCTTCATCCCATCGTTCTCCTCTATAACAACTGAGATGTAAGGAGACTGTTGAAATATTAAAGTCACCTGCCATGCCTTTGGGCAGGAAGGAAACGAGTACACAAAGGCAGCAGAGCGTGGAGTGCACAACACTCTGCATTGAAGAAGAATGGAGATGAATTTACTCCTGATGGGCCGCAGCCACGGATTGCAGAAGAATTAACTCAGTGATGGGCAGAGTCGTTTTTTTGTCTACGGAAGAACAGAGATTAGCTTTATGGAGGGGCAGATTGAGTTAAGACAGTCATTTCTGGCTTTAAAGCCCTCAACAACCAAAGTTAGTTTGAAAACAGTGTCTTGTTGATGAAGAGGATGAGATGCGATGCGATCTAATCGCAATCGCAAATCATGGTTCATATAAGTTTCATAACTCAAATGTCTTGCAGATGTGAAGTCGCGATGCGATGCGATTCAATCGCAAATCGCAATCGCAATATAAATGATCTGAAGATCCAAGTGTCTTGTTGATATGGCAGAGTTCCGCAATGGAACGGCTGTATATAAAACATACAACCGAAACATATATAAATCGCCCTCCCGTATAGCAGAGGCCCGTGGGTCCACTTGAGCACGTGGCGACACCTGAATGGAATCGCTTGGTTTCAATCGCAACTCTTTTGAACGAGGCCCGATCACACATTGTTGAGGTGGCAGACCCGATTGTTTTATGAGGCAGCTTTTATAATTGCCAATCGCATCTGCTTTCGGATCGCAATCGGAACTTCTGTTGTGTGCACTTGTTTGTTGTTTGCGATTGCGATGTGGTCCCCACCTTCTATGGCACGCATCGTATTTGTTTTTTGTGTAATGTTTTAATATGCGCGGCATATAAAAGCCAAAGGCCTGCGAAGTCTATTGTTTTTTTTTTTTTGTCTTATTGTTTTGCACAGCAGCGCGGAAGTAGAATGAAATACACAGCAGTGTGTTGACTGTTGAAGATAGAGTATTGTTCTTGAGAGACAGAGAGTGTTTTCTGTGCACTGCGTCTGTAGCAGTCACCTTTGTTGCTATCCCTCTCTTAAGAGGAAGAATTTGTAACAGTTTTGATAGTAATAGAAGTTTGTTTTAAAGCCCTGAAAGCTCTGTCTCCTGTCAATTTTTTTTTAACTTCTCTGTGTTTAGGAGGAGAGCCTATTCTCTTCACTTGGAATTCTCAAAATTCTAACATGGTATCGGAGCTAGTCTAGGCTCTTTGAAGATTTCAAAGAAGCTGAAGAAGAAGACCTGTTGCAGCGTTTCTCTCCAGCAGCGTGAAAAGCTCAACAGAAGTCAAGGTCAGGTATTTCTCAAAGATAAAAGTGCAGTTGTTTATTGTTTAAAGAATTTGTTCTTTCAAGAAGGAAAGACAGTTTTGTTTAAAGTCTGAGTTCAGTTTAAGAAGCAATGGCTGGACCAAGTACTGGTATGAATCTTGGAAGTGTTCAGCTTCCACAGTTTAATGGAAAGAACTATGATTATTGGGCCATTACCATGAGAGCCCTGTTTGTCTCACAAGACTTGTGGGAATTAGTAGAAGATGGTTTCACAGAACCAGCTGATGAGCAGGCCTTTAATGCCTTAACTCAAGCAGAGAAAGATGTGTTGAAGAATAATAGGAAGAAAGATGCTAAAGCTCTCTTCTGTTTGTATCAAGTTGTAAATGAGAGTGTGTTTCCAAGGATAGCAGCAGCTAAGAAATCCAAGGAGGCATGGGAAACTCTGAAAGTAGCCTATCAAGGTATGGAGAAAGTTAAAACAGCAAAACTTCAATTGCTGAGAAGAGATTTTGAAACTCTTTGTATGAAAGAGTCAGACAGTGTAGACACATTCTTTACACATGTGATTGGGATTGTAAATAAGATAAGATCCCATGGAGAAACTCTTGAATATAGAAGGATTGTGGAGAAAATTTTGAGATGCTTACCCTCAAAGTTTGATGTTATTGTAACCACCATAGAAGAGACCAAAGATCTCTCACAGTTCACAGTGGATGAACTTCATGCCTCACTAATAACTCATGAACAGAGATTGAGCAGAGATGAACACTCATCTCTTGAGCACGCCTTCAAGACCCAGATGCCTTCAGGAAGAGGAAGAGGTCAAAGAAAAGGAAGAGGAAGAGGTAGAAGTCAGAATAGAGGTGGAAGGGACAACTCTTCACATTCACATGGAAGGAGCAACAGTCAAAGCTAGAGCCATGGCCAATGCAACAACCAGCAAGGTGGACATCAACACCAACATTCTCAAGGACAAAGGTATGACAAATCCAATGTCCAGTGTCATTATTGCAAGAAATATGGGCACTATGCCAATGAATGTAGAAAGAAGAAAAATGACATGAAGAATAGGCAGAATGCTAATGTAGCAAAAGAGGAAAA
The DNA here is from genome assembly GCA_034641835.2 of Pinus albicaulis. NCBI lineage: Eukaryota > Viridiplantae > Streptophyta > Pinopsida > Pinales > Pinaceae > Pinus > Pinus albicaulis. Next base: position 12,490 of record JAXQQM020087246.1, on the reverse strand, counting down.
GAACCCAAGTAATGTGTTGTTAGCTTGTAATGTAGCACAAGATAAAGAAGATGATGTTTGGTTCTTAGATTCTGGATGTAGTAATCACATGACTGGCAACAGAGCAATGTTTGCCAATCTTGATGAAGAAGTTAAATATGAAGTGACCACAGGGACTGATACTAAAATCTCTGTCAAAGAGAAAGGCAGAGTAAGTATTCGTGCAAGGAATGGGGAGCAAAAATTTGTCCCTGATGTGTATTATGTTCCAGGTCTGAAATGTAATTTTTTGAGCGTTGGGCAGCTCATAAACAAAGGTTACAATGTTATATTCAAAGATGATGTGTGCACCATAAGAGATATTCCTCCAAGTAAGAAAATTATTGCTGAAATACAAATGACCAGCAATAGAATGTTTCCGCTCAAGCTCAACATTGACTTGAAAGGAAAAGGAAAGAATGTAGCAGCTGTAACTCAAGAAGCCTTCCAAAAGGAAGAGAAAGATGAAAATTGGTTATGGCATCTGAGATTTGGACATCTAAATTTCGGAGGCTTGAATTTGCTGCACAGAAAAGAAATGGTAAGAGGTTTACCACTGATAGAGAAGCCTGACAGCCTATGTGAAGGCTGCATCTTGGGAAAGCAACACAGAGAAAATTTTCCTTCAAGAAAAAGCATAAGGGCGAAAGCACCTTTGGAAATAATCCACTCAGATTTATGTGGGCCGATGCAAACAGCATCTGTTTCGGGCAGCAATTACATGCTGACTTTTATTGATGATTTCACACGAAAAGTGTGGGTTTATTTCTTAAAATATAAGAGTGAAGTCTTTCAGAAATTTCGTCAATTTAAAGCTTTTGTAGAAAAACAGAGCGGACTGCACATTAAAGTCCTCAGAACTGACAGAGGAGGAGAATATATCTCAAAAGAATTTCTGCGTTTTTGCAGAGAGAGTGGCATACACAAGCAATTTACCACTAGGTACACGCCACAACAGAATGGAGTTGCTAAAAGGAAGAATCGAACCATAATGGAGATGGTGAGAAGTATGCTAAGGCGAAACACTTACCGAATGAGTATTGGGCAGAAGCAGCAAACTGTGTTGTATATATTTTGAATAGATGCCCTACAAAAGCAGTGATGAACAAAGTTCCAGAAGAAGCATGGAGTGGCAGAAAACAGGGAGTCACCCACATGAGAGTTTTTGGGTGTGTAGCATATGCACACATTCCAGACAAATTGAGAAAGAAGTTGGATAGTAAGGGGGAGAAGTGCATTTTCCTTGGATACTGTGAAGATTCCAAAGGATACAGACTGTATAACCCATCCACAAAGAAGTTTGTAATTAGCAGAGATGTGCAATTCATCGAAGAGGAAGCGTGGGATGGAAGCATTGAGAAAACAATCAATGTCAAAAACTGTTTATCTCATGATGAAGATGATGTAGATGTGGTTGAGATTAATAACCCATCCATTGCACAAACTCCAGCAGTGCAAGGCCAGCAAGGGACGCCTCAAGCGGCAGTAAGAACACCCTTGAGAAGAAGCGGCAGTGGTTCACTGAGTACACCACAAGGAGCAGAACCGAGTGCTTCATCAAGCACACCTACACCAAGTGAAAGAGGAACAAAGTTCAGAAGCCTTAGAGAAATCTATGAGCAAGGAGAAGCAGATGAAGGTATGAATTCCTTATTTTCTTTGTATTTTCAAGTTGATGATCCTATTCATTTTGAAGATGCTATTAAAGATAGAAAATGGATAGAAGCTATGGGTGAAGAAATTAAAGCCATAGAGAAGAATAGAATATGGGAGTTGGTTGATCTACCAGAAGGTAAAGAAGTCATTGGAGTTAAATGGGTATACAAGACCAAAAGCAATGCTGAAGGAAAAATAGAAAGACACAAGGCCAGACTTGTTGTCAAAGGATATAAGCAGAAGCAAGGGATTGATTATGAAGAAACTTTTGCACCAGTTGCAAGAATGGAGACTGTAAGAGCAGTGTTGTCCATAGCAGCACAAAATATATGGAAAGTATATCAAATGGATGTAAAATCCGCATTTTTAAATAGAGTTTTAATGGAAGAGGTATATGTGGAACAACCTCTTGGATATGAGAAGAAAGGCCAAGAGCATAAGGTCTGTAAATTGAAGAAAGCTCTTTATGGGTTGAAACAAGCACCAAGATCATGGTACAGCAGAATAGATTCTTATCTATTGGAGAATGGATTTGAAAAGTGTGAGGGAGAACCCACCCTCTACATCAAAGAAAAGGATGGTAAGTTATTGATTATTGTCTTATATGTTGATGATTTAATTTTTACAGGTAATGATGATTACCTTGTTGAAAATTTTAAAACAGTCATGAAAGATGAATTTGAAATGACTGACATGGGTTTATTAAGATACTTCTTGGGAATAGAAGTGGAGCAAGGTGAAAAAGGAATTTTTATTTCTCAAGCAAAGTATGTGAATCAAGTTTTAGAAAGATTTAACATGCAGGAGTGCAAAGCAGCAATGACTCCCACAGTAATGTGATTGAAGTTGAGTAAGAATGACAGCAGCAAGGATTTCGATCCAAGTTTGTATAAAAGCATAGTTGGCAGCCTCATGTATTTGATTGCAACTAGGCCGGATATTATGCATGATGTTAGTTTAATTTCCAGATTTATGGAAAAGCCAAAAGAAGCACATTGGCAAGCAGCAAAGAGAATTCTGAGGTATGTGAAAGGAACAAAAGGATTTGGTATTTTATATACTACTTCAGAAAATTCAGAATTAGTTGGATACACTGACAGTGATTGGGCTGGAAGTGTAGATGATCGGAAGAGCACTTCCAGTTATATTTTTCATATGGGTTCAGGAGCCATTTCATGGGCTTCCAAGAAACAGCCTATTGTAGCATTGTCTACAGCAGAGGCAGAATATGTGGCAGCTACAGCAGCAGCGTGTCAAGCGATTTGGATGAGAAGGATGTTGAGAAGTTTGTGCCAAGAACAGGTAAAGGGCACTGTGATATATTGTGACAATAGCTCAGCTATTGCATTGTCAAAGAATTCTGTGTTTCATAAAAGAACAAAGCACATAGACACAAAGTATCATTATATCAGAGAATTGGTGAATAATGGTGAAGTTGTTTTACAACATTGTAAAACAGAGGAGCAATATGCAGATATTTTAACTAAACCATTGGGACAAAAGACCTTTGAATTTTTAAGAAAATGCCTGGGTATGATGGATAACCCAACAGCTGAATTTAAGGGGGAGTGTTGAAATATTAAAGTCACCTGCCATGCCTTTGGGCAGGAAGAAAACAAGTACACAGATGCAGTAGAATTTTGAGTGCATAGCACTCTGCATTGAAGAAGAATGGAGATGAATTTACTCCTAATGGGCCACAGCCACGGATTGCAGAAGAATTAACTCAGTGATGGGCAGAGCCGTTTTTGTCTACGGAAGAATAGAGATTAGCTTTACGGAGGGGCAGATTGAGTTAAGACAGTCATTTCGGGCTTTAAAGCCCTCAACAACCAAAGTTATTTTTTGAAGCAGTGTCTTGTTGATGAAGAGGATGAGATGCGATGCGATCTAATCGCAATCACAAATCATGGTTCATATAAGTTTTATAACTCAAATGTCTTGCAGATGTGAAGTCGTGATGTGATGCGATTAAATCGCAAATCGCAATCGCAATATAAATGATCCGAAGATCCAAGTGTCTTGTTGATATGGTAAAGTTCTGCAACAGAACGGCTGTATATAAAACATACAACCGAAACATATATAAATCGCCCTCCCGTATAGCAGAGGCCCGTGGGTCCACTTGACCACGTGGCGACACCTAAATGGAATCGCTCGGTTTCAATCGCAACTCTTTTGAACGAGGCCCGATCGCACATTGTTGAGGTGGCGGACCCGATTGGTTTATGAGGAAGCTTTTATAATTTCCAATCGCATCTGCTTTCGAATCGCAATCGGAACTTCTGTTGTGTGCACTTGTTTGTTGTTTGCGATTGCGATGTGGTCCCCACCTTCTATGGCGCGCATCGTATTTGTTTTTTGTGTAATGTTTTAATATGCGCGGCATATAAAAGCCAAAGGCCCGCGAAGTCTATTGTTTTTTTTTTGTCTTATTGTTTTGCACAGCAGCGCGGAAGTAGAATGAAATACACAGCAGTGTGTTGACTGTTGAAGATAGAGTATTGTTCTTGAGAGACAGAGAGTGTTTTCTGTGCACTGCGTCTGTAGCAGTCACCTTTGTTGCTATCCCTCTCTTAAGAGGAAGAATTTGTAACAGTTTTGATAGTAATAGAAGTTTGTTTTAAAGTCCTGAAAGCTCTGTCTCCTGTCAATTTTTTTTTAACTTCTCTGTGTTTAGGAGGAGAGCCTATTCTCTTCACTTGGAATTCTCAAAATTCCAACAGAGACACTAGCCCTATGAGCCTGTGCGTCCACTTTGAAAACAAAGCATAGAATTCTGGTGGTAGGTATTCCCTTGCCATGGTCCATATGAATATCACGGAAGCCATGATCGACCCCAAATTCGACCAGACTTCCATTTTCATGAAAACAAGAAACCCACGAAAAGAAATATTAAACTAAGAGTACCTAGACCCTCTTACTCAGATGATCTCGGCCTGGCTATTTTATGCACCTCAATAGGACTCTGAAAGAGTGAAGAATTTACATGGAAATTTCTGATTCGACAGGAATTTCGTTTTCATGTTTTCTACTTACTAGGAAGGACCCTCGATGGGATGACATGTTGTTGTTAGGCCCTACTAAACTGTATGGACTATTTCACAACACACTTAAAAATTCAAGTTATAAATAAATTCCAAACATGAAAACCTTTAGCAAGTCTTAGATTTGATGGTTGCTATTGCTATATGTTAACTTCACTCTGTGCTCGACTTTTAAAGGGGCATGGATTTTTTAAATCGGATGAGCAATTCAAAGTATACATTGGACAAGGCCCACTTGGTGGTTGATGTTACTATCAGCATGTTGTTGATGCATAAACGTCCATTAGAAAGAGTTTCTTTAATTGGAAGACCAAACTTTGGAGGACTGGCACACTTCGCCATCATTCATGTCACAATCAGCATGCTATGGACTCAGAAACACCGTGTGGAAAGAAAACTCTGTGAATGGATTCTAATTTCAAACGAATGTGTTTTTCCTTTGGGACGAAGGAAACATATAATATCGTTTTTCACGAATATGATAAATCTTCCCCATATAGGAAAAAACGAAAATTGAATTTCATTGGACCGCAGCAGTATGAACGTGCTTAATTGAATTTAATTGGACTGCAGCAGGAAAGTACTTTGGAATTAAATAAACCAAGTCGCTTTTTAAATCTTATTCTCTTGATCCCATTACCTCAATTATATCTAATCGATTTTAAAATATGATCACCAAAATCAACAGTCGAAATAAAAATAAATAGAGATGTTGCAATTTGAGTTTGAGCATGTTTATGAAGATTTGTTTTGTCATAAAGTATAGTTAAATTAAATTAGAAATAATATAGCAATGTTGCAATGTGATCTTGAAAATGTCTATGGGTAGCTATTACATGCTGGCATACAACATGGTTAAAATTTGTCATATGTTCAATTGGGTTGCTATTCTTTCACATTCCCTAAATGGACTAATTGAAAAGGTGCAAAAAACAAAGCCAAATTAGTGGTGTTTCATATAATATATATGACTGTCTAATTATGTGTGGAATTCAACAAATGCTACATAGTAGTTATTACCTGCAATTTAGTTTAGTTCGTTATAGTTAAATGATGGATTAGAATGTCCGCATTAAAAGATTTATTGCCTATACTTTCAAAACAAATCAAATATTTGTTCATATTACATGGGTACAATCAAATCTTTATGAGATTCAATAGTGCTAACAGATACGTAGGTTTTTTTGATGTCATAGCCAAACCCATGGAACCCATGGCGGAATAGTCTTATCAACTAACTTAGGAATACCAAATTTCCATAAGTATTTTATTTATTATAAAAAATTACATTCTTTTATGAAAAAAGTTTCATAAGTTTCATACTCAATGTAAATGTAACCAGGTTAATATATCATTTAAGAGCATTACTTGAATAAAAAGTATATTGATTACTCAATATCATACCCTCACAATAATTGATTTATATGATAAATATTTTTATCTAATAATATAGATATTTTATAAATAGTTTTTTAAATAAAAGTAATTTTTTTTTTTAAATTTTTTTTTGAGATATTTACAAAATAATCCATTTATTTATAAAACTTATTTTAAAATTCAAAATAAAAATAAAATAAAATTTGATATTCATAGCAAAAAAAACAAATTGATTAAACTACTAAAAATTATTTGTATATATACCTAATACATTCCACTAGTTGCGGAGTCATGGACAATAAAATGGAACCCGAATTAAAAAGATGATAATCAAGTCTCACAATATATTTAAAATCACTTTATTAAAATCGTTTACAACATAAAAAATGATTAAAATAGGCCGGTTTCATACGCCTCGTTCACCAAATACAAATCATCTTTTGGAATTTAACAACAATGTTAACTCTGTCAAATGGAGTGAATGAAAGCTCTCAAATCCATGGGTGTAAACATAGAATCCTGAACCAGTACACTCAGGCAAAAAGTCACAAATTATAATAAACCATTTATTATAATACAGATATGTAGAACATTGTCAATTGAATGTGTACAGAATCTCTACCCATTTCCGTCAACTTTAAAGCTACATTTCTTCTTATGAGGGCTGGTTGTAACATAGGAAATTCTCAACTGGCATCTTAATGTTAACATGATTTTTATTTATTTATTTATTATTATCCATTTGTTAAATATTCACGATGACATTCTTAAGCCACAGTCAAATTAGCGTAGGACAACCTATCCACTGAAAGAACACAGTAACATGGCCATTACTGTCTGGCACTCTTTGGAATGCAGTCCCTGGAGCTTCGTAATTAGAGAGCCAATATTGAACCCATGTACGAAACTGTACAGAAATAATGCTGCATACCTTTGTTTTGATTTAGTGGAGGTTCAAGGAAGGCTAAATTTGAGGCATTTATTCAGCTGAAAATTTTCAAATCATCTTTTTTGGTTCCCCTAGAAATTATAGATTGGATGGCATGTTCTTTCACGAGTTTTAAGCTCGATGGTTGTATGATGTATCCAATCAATGATTGTGCTCAATTTTATTTCCCTGCCCAAAGGGCTGGCAGGGACTATAGTAATCGGTTTGGTGTTTTTGTATTAAGTTTTGCACAGAAATTAAGACAATTAAGACAGCGTAACTACATGAAACCAAAGTTCTCATGCATATATTTTATTACATTTTTTTCCACCTATTAAATACCCTATCAGAAACGTACACAAATATTGCTATCCAATAAGAAATTTGAAGGTCTTATTTGGCCTTTTTTCGAGGCATCTCATACTTGTGTCTTGGTTTAAAGTCTTATTTCTTCGAATGTTTCCGGAATAAAATCAGTCTTTATAGTAATGCTAGCATTACTACTTAGCATTAGATGTTTATTGATAACATGTATGTACACTACTGCCTTATTGTATGAACTAAGAATTTGCTGCGGTGTCCAGAGGAAATGGCAGTATTGCCACCTGTGCCACCTGCCATTCCCATGTTGCGGCGTCTGGAACTTAGCTTAACTTAGCTTGTTAATCAGCGAGTCTCTGTCCCTTGAACTGCTACCTCCTGCATATCTCTATTGGCCATGCTGTTTCTGCAGAAGAATAGGTTCTGGTACCACATGCGAGGTGCGTTGCGGCGACAACCCTGCAATCAATTGAACACAAGGCCCTTTGAAATTGACAATCCTGCAATCAACTGAACACAAGGCCCTTTACTAATGTCTGGCATTGTGGAGAAAGCGATTGCATTGTGATCCTGCAATCAACGATTTCAGGTCATTTATATAAGGTAATTTTCGTGACTGTAACATGTTCACCTTGTGTTTCCCACTCAAAGGTCCTGCAGATATTTTTTTTATATATACCATGCTTGGGTTTCATCATTGAGAAACGTAGAGTGGAGCCTAGCCTTTACTCTGGTTCTCGAACTTGGCAGATGCAAAACAAAATCTAAGAAAAAATATCGGGACGGTTAAAAAGAAGAAAAGCATGAAGATGATTTATATTGACATGGACACCATGACTCGTCTTGAAATCTCTACCAGAGTCCGTATAGAACGAATCATCTGCCTCTCTGTTCAATATTCTACCTCCATTAATCTCCACTCCAACAGTTTTCATCTCTGCTTCCTCTGAGATCACCATATTCGCTCAGAATTATTAAACTGCAAAGGTTGATAAGAACTTTTTTGGTGCCTGCAAATATCATGTTTATAGCTTTAGGAACAGCACCTACCGCTGTGTCCAATTTATTGGTTTAATGTCAAGTAATATCTGGGGTCGGTGAGTCCTATGGACATGTTGCGATCCTCATATTTACTAAAGTAGCAATGCTGGTTGAAGACTTGTTTTATTTATATTATCTTTACTTCTAAAAATGAAAACAAAGACAAGAGATTGTAGAAGACACGAGATTGCTGGTTGAATACCTCGAGCTTTGATGTCTTTAACAATGGTATCAGGCTCACCCTTTGATGCCTTACCACCCTGAATATTCCGTGCCTTGTAAAGCTTAGCACAAACGTCATTGCAAGCCTCAATCAAGTAACGGAGAAATTCATGAGCATCTTCCTGCCTTCCAGACCTGAAATGCTTCGCAAAGAGTTCTAAAGACCTTTGGATATTCACAGGAGCATCAAGCAGAATGTCACTGTTTAGAGACCTCCAGATGCGCTTCTCCACCAAGCAAAAGGGGCAGTGGCCGTCCCAAGATTTGCCTGTCAACATTTCAATCAATTTTAGCCAGGATCATCAAATCCCCTTTTTTTGTTGTTTTTCTCTAACAAAACATTTCGTTCAGTTTTAACTACCAGACATGAAATCACGCCAACATTTCACTCACTGAATTTTAACCACAGATCCTTTTTTCCCCTTAATTTTGCCTTTGGTTGGCATTTCATTCAACTTTAACAAACAGACAAAAAATCTTGCTAAGAAAGCAAAACGCAAAGCAAGGTCTTTCAACCGCAACAGCAAATTCTATTTTTTGGTTTAAATTTAAACTCGATTTATTTTCCGTGTGCCAATTCATTGTATAGAAATCATCAATCTCCGCTAAAAGAAACATCAATCATGACACAGGAAACTTATAAACAACGCAAGATAACAGAAACGATACGCAATTCTCCGGTCTGAACGTCGAGCTATGATCATTAAAGATAATTTCACACCATTCTAGGGTTTGAACAATGAATTTTCTAGAACAAAATTGCAACAAAGGGCAATTCTAGGTTTTGAGCAACGAAATTTGCAGACATTAAAGACAAAGACATGTACTTACATACAGAAGAATGCTGATTTCTAAGGCAAAAATTCGCCAGAGGAGGCGTGTAAGTTAAACACTGAAGCACGCTGTTGAGATAGCACGTATTCCCGAGATTTCTGAACCCTATGGGCGGGCCCTTGCGACGAAATGGCCGTTGCCACGTCATTTCCAAGGCCATTGGCTCTCATGAAACCCTAACTCTGCTCCTACCATGCCCTGCCCTACGATTCTCTCGCTCCTGTTAAGCAAAGAAGAACGAGCATAGCAGCAAAAGCTGCTTAGGTCGAGGCAAAAGAATCCCCCTGACGACCTGCAGAAAATAAAAATTAAGTTTAGCAGGAGTGAGAGTACTATTTTTCAGTAAAAAAAGAGAATGGAAAATGCATGCCTATTTGAGAGCCTGTATATAGAAATCAGGTCAAACATGGAATTAACAATGCCGCCATGAAATAGTTATGCCTGCAGAAAGTTGTTCAGCAGTTCAGTTCCATTCTAAACCATTCATAACCCATCATTTCACCCATTAATAGTCATGGGCCCTCCCGCCTATCGAACAATTCTATGTTTACTTAAAGAAACTAGGGAGATAATGAAGAAAAGAAGGAGGCTCTATCGAAGAAACCATGAGGCTCCATCCACTGGCGTTATGGAAAATCTAGTTTTTTGAAGCAACATATGAGGAAATTACCATCTCTGCACCGATCGTTAGGTTGTTCTTTGCCTCAAAACTAGATCAGGGTCTTGCCACTTCTCTAGATGAAATTGAAATAAACTACATAAAATTCAGAATTCATGTTGCAGGTTTTAATTTTCATGTTTTTATTTATTTATGCATCAACTAATATATAATATTCTTTAGCTTTTGTTTGTAAGAACATGACTATTAAAAAGTAAAATTAACAAATGCACTTAGCTAGGTTATGAGTTTTGAAACAACTATTTAACACTTGACACAGTTAGTTAATTTTGTGGGCAAGGACTTGACTTTTATCTATATTTCGAAAAAATTATACAATTCTTCATAATGATGAAATATGGAGAGATTAGATTAACTCTTATAAATTTGAATTAATTTACCCTATGACCGGAAGCCAGGATAATAGCTTTCCTGTAGAGTTTTATTGGACTCTCCCAGTAAACATCGCTCATGCCATTTTTGCTTCAGAAATGAGGATTCACATTTTTGCTTTTGAATGATTGAAAATATTAGTATTTTTAAATCAGCAATCAACCTACCGACATGGGTGTTGGACGACTCATTTATTCATTTGGCTCTGGGCATCCAATCCTGATAAAAACTAAATACCATTGCTTCAGTCCTAATAAAATTTGAATACCATTTGGGGAGACTAGTGGAGAACATGGTAATTTGGATAACTGTTTTTAAAAATTATAACATTCTGGACTTGCAGAGTATTATTGCCAATAAAATCAATTTAAACCCGGGGAGTAGTTCTACTGTTCAAACGAGAAAGGTTTTGCTCTCTTTATTTTTGAAGGGAATGGAATTTCTTCTAATATTACATGACTTGCGAAGTCCATTAGATCTAGGATAAGTGGGCATCCCAAGCGACAATTATAGAGGTAGAAAAGTCGTAATTTCTACCCCGAGTATAGAAGTGATTCAAACATTGGAGACAAGGATCGTGATAAAACCTGAATACCATTTGGGGAGACTGGTAGAGAACATGGTAATATTCATGCACACAAGCATTTCCAACCTGCCAACCTACAGTGATATGGTTACGGCATAATCAATAAACGAGGTCATGGTCACTGCATAATTAATAAACGAGGTCTAGAGCGGTTAGGGGAGATATTCAGGATGGACGCATCAGTGTTGTGTATAGTCAAATGCTACAGCACGTGTCCCTCATGCGAGGTCCCACACAACTATGTTCAGGCACATACTCGGTCAATGTGCAGTAAGCATACAACTTCAACAATAATGATGTGGGTTAATGACTAGATACCCAAATACATAGGCATACAACTTCACAATAATGACGTGGGTTAATGACTATATGCGGTTTCCAATATCGTAGCTCAGGGAAGGCGGCTGCCTGATTTTGGAAGAGAGGATTATCTGAATTATTTGTGAGTTGTAAAAATTTAGAGTAATGCAATTAAGTAATTAAACATTTTTATTCAATTTATTTTACAACTGGTTATTCCACTCTTCTATTTCCCATATTTCGCACAGAAGATCAAGCATCCTTTACTTTGCATGGTATTTAGGTTGTCTCTGTCAAAACAAATCAGCAATTGTTAATTTAAAATAAAATCAAGGACTGTGGTGTTAACCCGTGGTTGGTTGCTTGGGATTGAAGGGATTAAGAAAGAAATTAAAATATCGGGAGCTTCATCTGGTACACCGAGGCAGGCGATTGAATAATGCTTACGAAAATGCTGATCATTAAGTTGGTGTCTTAGATTGCAGAATTTCTTGATTTACTTGGTTTCTTTTTCGCCACTCGATATTCTTTTTGGCTTCAATGGGACCAATAGCCGAACCCTCAACCAATAATGTCATCATAAAGAAAAAAGAAATAAACACGACTCTCTAATAGATAGTTATTAATGTCAAACATAAACCAACAATGTCATCATACAGAGAAAAAGAGATTTACTCGCTATGCCACCAAAGTGTTGGAACATAACCTCCTCTGTGTGCCGGCGTTCGTCTCTTTCCAAATTTGTGACTAAAGAAGTTACAAGTTTTAGTCTGTTAAATATAATTATTGTTTTATGAATTAATATGAGATAAATTCAAACATAAATGTAAAGGGAAACCAAATCCATAACAAATTTTATCCACTTTAGGACATACTAACCACTGACTAACCAAAGGTGTTACAAGTTTTGTTACAAGTTTTAAATCGTAAGGATTTCCTGCTACAGTAGCTGAAGCAAGCAGAACAGCTTGGCACAACAACTTGGCTTCTCGCACTGCACAATCTTAATCTTGTTGAATCTTAATCTTGTCGGTGTTACCCAGTACCTTTCATATGCTCATTGTTTGACAGCCCTTACTTAGGCAGGGACTTGTTGCTCGCAACCCACC
>JAXQQM020078078.1:0-141727 GCA_034641835.2 Pinus albicaulis | reverse complement strand
GGCGGACAACGCGTCGCTATTGCGACGGATGCCTCCAAACGTCGCAATTGCGACAATTAGACATTGCGTCACACTTGCGACGTTTGGAGGCAGCCGTCACAATAGCGACGCTTTGGGGCATAGTGTCGCAATTGCAACGTCTTCCTCCAAACATCGCAATTGTGCAACTTTTTCTAAGTGTCGGTATTGCGACACTTTTCTATAAATGTCGGTATAGCGACGGTTTTGGGCGGGATTGAAAAAATTTGGGGAAATTTCCGACATTTGGTCAAAAGCGTCGGAACCAAGTGTTGGAATTTCCCCCAAATGTACTAGTGCGTGTCTCTAATATGGTAGATAATGTGGCAGTATTCGACATGGCATTGACATGGCATATGATGTGGCATGATGACATGGTAGTTGATGTGGCATGATGACATGGGAGTGATATGGCTTGATTATGTGGTAGGAAGTGATTCAAATTACCTTTTCCTTGATATCTGGATATTGGATATCAATATTTTGGCATGTTCGTAGGTCTAACATCGGGATATTAAAGTTTGGGCAGATGCAACATTTGTTTTTTTATGGGCCTCAGTTACTTGGGGGATAAATATACTAACTATCGACATATCAATCCACCTTCATATTAGGAAGTCGAAACTCCCCCCTATTGGGAATCGAATGGTCAGGGATCGAGATGTTGGAAGGTTAATAAACTCTCACCTCTTTTCATAACCCAATAACCTAGTGTACATATATAGGAGGATTGGAAGGTTGACGTGGTATAATAAGGTGTCTACATGTGGTAAGTATGGATTCAAACTTGACACTAGAGGAAAAATCTTCTAATGGCTACAAATTTGTTTTTGGAACTTAGATTTTAAAAAAATATATATTGTTGGAAAGATCTCAATGAGTAGAAGATGATGATGGTATTGGAAATAAGTTTTGAGATGGTTCAAGGAAGAGGAAATTTTGATAACCCCACTTAAGGTAACTTAGGAGGTTGGATCTAGATGCCTTGCATCCTTAATCAAGGTTAAGGGGATAGGTATGTTACAACATGTTAATAACATAAACATATCTCTCTAGCCTAAGAGATTTAGATACGTTATATACATAACATAATATATCCTTTTAGTTAATAAGTTTCCAAATAGTAGTTTATTTCATGAATAACAAAAGATATTCCTAGCCTAATGATTACCATAAAGGATTAGAAAAAATGGACTTAGAGTAGTGAGTTAATCCTCTAGTCCTATGTCATCAATATTGAGTCCACATATATGTATAATAGATTAGTATATACTCATGCCTTCATACCTTGTGCTTGGTCCTTCTAAGTCTCTTTTTATTCAATAGATTCCATTCCCCAAATTTTCTTGACCAAAGGTTCACATTTGTACTGTAAGAAGTCCAAATTATCCAAGATGGTTTGTCGTGATAAACCTTATTCTTCCACCACTTATGTTATGAAGAATTTTTTGTGCCAATATAACTCAACCAACTTGAAGTATTTGGGATTATCCATGTTGTGTGAAAACCTTCTATTTTGAATCTATTCCATGAGCTCCATATCAATGTCATCATATGTGGTATTTCCACATATCACTTTGACTATTTTTTCTCTTTTTTATATATTCTCGTTAATTTCATATGAGGACCTTCTACGAAATATTGTTCCTATTCCATATCCTTTATTTGGGCTCTTTTTTTCTTGATGGTATGGATTCCTTTAATAGAATTTTTGTGAGATCATGGTTCACCCCTTATGGATAAATTAGAATCTCTACCTACTATTAATGACTTCCCTTATGCATGTTGCCTCTTCATTATTCCTAATCAAGAGTCTATCCATTCCAATAAAAATAGACTAAGAATTTAGAGATGTCTAGATCCTAGGAAAAAAGACTCCCAACCCTCCCCTTGATTCTCTCCTAACTTATGATTGAGTTTAGAAGGAGAGAGGAGTTGACCTAAAAAACTAAGCTTGTGACAATATTGTTCAAATGTTGTTCCCTTCTCACAACTAGTGACTTAATACACCCCCATTCATTGAAATTACAACCCATCCTCACCTATGGGATACCAATGGAAATGTGGCATTCTTGTTACCTTATTGATCAACTTGGATAAGTTCCAAAGAGGCTCGAGAAGTACACTATGCCAATTTGAACCCATGAGGCCCCAAATATTACAAGAAAAATTTAAAAACCACAGGATAGATAATTACAATACTTATCCAACATAGAGCTTCCCTAAGGGTTCTCATCATAGATGGATTTTTCTTCCTAACAAGATGAGGTTGTGTGGTGCTATCACTTCCTTTCCCACTTGAATCCATAATTCTTGTAGAGGGGGATTAATGCTCTTGAAATGTTAAGATTTGTTTCATGGAAATATACTAGGGTGAATTTCATCATCCTTACCCTCTTGTTCAATTGCTTAATAATTATGATGACCCTCTCACTTGCTTGATTAAATAGTATAACAATAAATTATCCATTTTTCCTTGAGGAGACAAGCATCCCTCACATATCTAATGCACATCACCAAAACCATATAAAAGGATCAAGGCATTATGATTTCAATTGATATTTTACCTTCCATATTTTTAGAGTGGAGCTGCGTGCAAAAAGTGAATTGTGAGTTATATATAAATCCTTCTTGTGAAATTTATCATTATGCAATTTCTAATCTATGAGAAAAGATGAATGATGTATAGCTTAATATATAATTATTTAAAGTGTTGCTAGGATAGATAAATACATATTTTAATATTACCTAATCTAAACATATGAATAATAATGCATAATTATCTATGAAACAATTATCTATGAGTTTGATAAACATGGATAGCACAAATTACGTAATTTAGAGGAGCATGATATAGAGTAGTGCAACATAAAACATAATGACATAGTTGAGTAAAATTGATGTTGAAATATGGGTGCGACAAGAGAAAAATGCAATGTAGCTCAAGGGAAAGAGTGGATAGCATGAAATATGAAAAGGAAAGGAGCATACAAGACATTCACATAATCATTATTGCAAAGGAATATGGCAAGGATGAGAGTGACAAAAAGCATGCATGGTGAGCATGTGTGATGGAGAGCATGTCAAGGAAGATATAAAGTGATAGTGGAAGTTGAAATACATTTGTCATTTGAGATAGATGGTTTTAGTTATAGAGACTTGACTAAGATCCAAAAGTAAAGAGTGGATAATGTGCAATATACAAAGGAAAAGATCATGCAAGAAATTCACATAATAATGATTGCAAAGGAATATGGCAAGGATGAGCTTGGATAACACACAATATGGGTGTATATCATGAGCCAATGTAGCTCAAGGGAAAGAGTGGATAACACACAATATGCAAAGGAAAAGAGCGTGCAGTACATTCACATAATCATGATTAAAAAGGCACATGACAAGGTTGAGAGTGAAAAAAACATGCATTAACATGTGTGATGGAGAACATGCCGAGGAAGTTGAAAAGTCATAGTGGAAGTTGAAATAAATTTTGTCATTTGAGATAGAGGGTTGGAGTTGTAGAGAATTGACCAAGATCCAAAAGTAAAGTGATTAGGAACAATAGAAATCTATATGATGACCCTCTCGCTTGCTTGCTTAGATATTATAAAAATCACTTGTCCTATGTTCCTTGACAAGACAAGCATCCATCATATCTTAAATGCACTTCTCCAACACCCTATAAATAGGAATGAGAGATTTTAAGTTAAAATGGCATTTAATCTTCTATATTTCCAAAGTGGAGTTGCATGGAAGAAATTAATTGCGAGTTACATATATAAATATTTTCTATGGAATTTCTTATTATGAAACTTCTAATCTCGGAGAAAAGAGACTTGGTGTATGAAGCCTTTTATGGTAATCATACAATGAAAATATTGTTACACAACATTTTTTCACTGTCCCTACAATCCCCATCTCACCCATTGGAGGGTCATTTATGTGATCAATAAACAGTGTCATTCCTTGCAAAGACCATCATTGCATCCCTTTTCATGAGTGCAATATTCCTTCTATTGACAATTCCCTGAGCAGAGATTCAAAAACCCTTATTTTTGCCTTGGTGCGAGTAGTATTTTTTTCCCTCGCAATGATGAGGAAGATTAACACTCGGCCTTGTGCCAGTTGGCGCTCTGTCTTAGTTAGCCACCCGTGCCTAGTTGTTTATGGAATGTTTTTTAAAAATAGAGGCAAATATTCCACTCCAACAACTTCGAGGATGAGTCATTGGGAGTGGTTGGAATGAATAACCATGGACTCCCTCATTTATTTTATGGTTTCCACCTCTTATGGGAACCTCCTAAAGGATAGGCCTCCCTCCCACCTTTGTAGGGATCCTAACCTCCTCCTTTTCCTCTATAAAAAGAAGCTATCTCTCCTTGCATAAGCTAGTTGAACATGGAGAATTGAGTATACTATAGCTGAATTGTTGAAGAGATAGAGCAAGAAGGAACTTCGTTGAGAGAGCTTAAGTCCATGCCCTCATCCCATATAAATCCCTTGACAAGTATCTGAGACGCGCTTCGGCTGAACCCCACTGGAGGAGACTGCGACGTCAAAGATTTGGTTGTACCTCTTCCTTCTATCAATATATATGTGACTATTGTTTGGTTTCCCATTTTGTGTTATTTCATTTGTTTAATGCAATATGCTTATCCATTTTTGGTTGGATGGTAATTAAGAATGAAGTTATTATGTCGTAAGTTGTTCTTTTTTACTGTTCTATGTGAAAGTATCTGAGCATGACTGAAGAAGGATTGTGACTTTCCGAGGCAGGAGTGAGAGGCCACCACCACTACAGTCGTAACGACGGCGCTGGATTCCAGGTAGGTCGATCTACCGTGCCCTCTTTTCATTCAGTAATTAGGAACCTACACTCTAGCATGTCTCTTTGTTTCTACAACCACTCTAAGGCTAGAGGGATCGTCTTTGTCCGCAGAGAGGATTTACCTGCTTAAAAATTTGGTGACTCCGCTGGGGATCAATGTGAGTTTGTCATTTTAGCTTGTTTGGGTCGACTTCTATCGTTGGCTTGCTTGTTTGTATTTTTCTGGTTTTCTTGCTTGTTTGCCATCCCTTGTTCAGCTCCAGCGTGTCAAGATTGACATCTATTCATTGGGTTTTCCCTTTTCCCATAGTTATTCGGCTTGGCATGCTTTTCGTTTGAACAGTCGCACTGATTGGAGTAGGTTGCTTTTGGTGCAATCGCCCCAACCCCTGTTTGGCGCTGAATACCGCCTCACAGTCGTGTCGAATCTTGTAGGATTTGGTTTACCCTCCTTGATGAGTCTTTCAGTCAGTTGTGCTTGACTCTGGGTTATTTTTTATGTGTAATTAAGACTTTGGGACTGTTTTGACTGCTGTAGGCTTGTTTTTCTCAGTCATTTGTCTATTTTCCTGTCAGTGTAGATTAAGGCCTTAGCGTTTCTAAGTGTATTTGTGCACTAAGCCTTCTATTTGGAAATCAAGTCTCCTTGATTGTTGTCAGTCTCATTCTTGGGTCGATTGCACTAAGTTTTCTTGATCCTTTTGAGTGTTTTATTTGATTTAATGATCGTTTTGTTTTCGATTGATTCTTCTCCTTGTTGCTCCAAGCATAGATTACATTGCTTGTTTTGGGTCGTTTTGAAAACTTTCTTTTGGTTTGGAAGATTGCAACATTAGTTTGAGTGCTTTTTTGTGATTGTTTTGCATTTGATTGAGTCATTCAATTTCGATTCTTACATTTTCATACTCAATCTAGTGTTTGTTTTCGTTTTTCATGTAATTAGTGCATTATGTACTTCTTTTCATTGAAAAATTAAAAAAAAAATTTGCATTCTTTCCTTTGCATTGAAAGTGAAAACTTCTTTTGTATAACTAGCAGTTGATAGTCTAGTAAAGAGTTTCATTTTCGTTTGATTGTGTTAGATGCATTAGTGGATTTCTTTGCATACTTTCATTGTTTACTATTATTTGAAAGATCTCTATCCTTCTTGTAACTAGCATTCATTAAATCAAAGATGACATTCATTTGCATATATTTTGCATTTAGGAAATTTAAGATCCAAATTCGATAGGACCTTGAAACTGAAACATAATCCAAGATCGACTTTAAAATTTATTCAATTAACCTAAGGAAGCATTGAAACCTAACACAACATTTTTAGTGGTCTAGGCTAGAGACGTGTTTCGGCGTCTTAAAACCTAGTAGCTATCGTTCTCCATCTAGCTTTAGACAATGCTAGTATGGACTTATGCTCCCCGTACCGTCGATTATATAGAGGGAGACCCCTATAGGTTGCAATACTTTTATCCATAGGAAGCCGAGTCTACTGCCTTGTAACCATGATACACCGAACACAAAATTCGGGGAGACTACATGCACGTACGTTAATTCCTTCGTCATTTCTCTTACATTTGATCACCAAGGTGTATATGGCAGTTCACGAAAGCCTGGTACACCCTCTTGCTTAGAGTACCTAAGTAGTCATTTTGGTATTTTCATGACTCCTTAAAAAGAGAAGAGATCGTCAAGAACTTGTCCTTTCATGCTCGTTTAAAATTGAAAGTGACTAGAGTCATATTTTTCCTGTTTCTTGACTCTTAAAACATGAAACATCAAATTTTGGTTTCAGTGTCATAAAATTAATCACCTATGATTACACGGCCGTTAAAATTTTTATTACTTGGTTTTTTTTTCTTTTCCTTAGTTTTTGATCTTGGAAGCCTTCGATTGGTTATCTTTTTTCCTTATTGTTTTGATATACAGTCACAGTGGCAGAACCACTAGTTTCTTCATCCTCACTGCCTCCTAGTGGTGATTCTTTTCCAAACGTTTCTTTTAAAACCCCCTAGTCCACTAGGTTTGTAGAGTTTTCGCAGCCTATTCTCCCGTTTTTCCTGCCTCTTGCTACTCAATCTCCCCCTGAAGAGCCAGTTGAATTCAATTTGCCTCCTTCTGGTGTTTGGTCTATTTTTAGGGAAGAATGATATTTTCCTCCTCTTATGTCGGGTTCAATTTTTTTTACTGTTGTTGTACCTCCTAGTCCCCGTAGTATTTTTGAAGATCTTACGGTGGAGTTATACATGGATTCATCTAGTCCTGTTGGTAGTGAAGGAATGTCTGTTTCTACAAGATAGTATCAACTTTTTCCTAAAGACGTCCCTCATGTTTCTACTCAGTCTTCTCCACCATCGGTGTCACTTCCGCTTGGATATAGGTCCTTGAGTCAGATTATGTCTGGTGTTGCATCCATCACACAATCCAATACATTCACTCCTCATCAGAGTTTAGTCCTCCCTTCGGTAGGACTATCACCTTCGACACCTGGTTTGTCTGCTATCGCATCCGTTCCCGGTTCAACTCATCGTCCGTGCTTCATCCGCACCCATTGATACCACTCGCCGTCAGATATTTTCACTCTCGCAGTCCATTTTTTCAATCCCATGCATGTCAATCCCGGGCCGTTAGATCACACCCCATGCCGCGAGGCCCCGCTTACATCTAGTGCGCCTAATCGCCCCCGATTCCCGGCAAGCCTTACTTCTTTGAAGAGTATCTCATATTGAGCCAAAGAACATATCTTCTCAAAGGTTCTTAAAGATCCCCAAGCTCTTAGCAATCCTTGATTCCATCACTATGATCTTGTTGGTAATCCCATTTATTCATTACCGCATCATTATGATGTATATGGTAATATTGTCTATTTGCCTCCTATTGATCCTCATCAGGTTGTTTATGATCCTTTATCGATTGTTACTTATTTGGGACCTACCTTACCTCGCGCAACACTCGTTCGCAAGGTCAACCCTCGCGGGGACAACCTTGGCCTGCCAGGCTTTTGCCTTCCGGGTCTTCCAGGGACAACTCCACGGGCCCGTTGAAGCCTAGGTAACCTCTCGCTTCAAACATTGGGGAAAACCACCTTGCCGGACCTTAAGGATGCCTCTCCTTCTCCGTTCGCTGTATGGTGGCTCCGACCGGATTTAAAGGACCAGTTTCCTTATAACTAAATGGGTTGGTTTGGATGGGTGGAAATGGGACTAAATTAACTCGAAATAAAACTATCTAATTTAAACTAAATACCGATAAAGAAATTCTAACACCAACTCCGGTAATTATATGTGAATACAACTTAAGATTGTTCCAATTCTGACAATAACCATGAAAATGTATTATTATTTAAATTGAAATGTGCGTAAACAAATAAAGATAACTCGTTTAAGAAATTAAATGTAGTTGTATTAGCATATTTCATTCATCATTGTATACCATCTATATATATTTATGAAAGATAACGTTTCAATTATACTCGTAAATGATATATAAAAAGAAGCGTTGTGAAAACAAATATATATAAATGATAGCAATTTTTAAAGCGAATATCATAAGACAAAAGAAATCAACAAAGGGAACGTATAGAAATACCTTATTCATCTGAAGACTTTCAAATGAAATCTCGATACTCTAATCAGCATAACCTCGATGCAAAATCAAATTCCAAGGCATTTAAATGCAACACTTCAAAGATAATTCCGCATAGAAATCACCGCATGATCCTTTTTAAAATATATAAGACAATGGAGTACGTAAATGCAATCTCCAAGTCAAAAAAATATTAAGATCCAGGACCCTCTCTAAATGCATGAGAAGGGTTTAAATACTACTTAACTAAATCTAAAAATAGTCTATTACAAAAAATCGAGGATTCTGCTCAATGACCGTCCTTTTCCTAGGCTAAAATAGCGTAAAAATTAAAACTAAATCTAACTATCTATGAACTTGATCTTTAAACTTGTGCATCTAGCATAGTTTTGAGAAGATGTGGTCGACCGACTTCGCATTCAACCGTCCCGAAAAGACAGAGCTCATAAGTGTAGGCGTGTACCTTTCCGTAGCATTGATGATACACCAAGCGCACCGTGCCGACCGGGGTGGCTTTACCAAGTACGCCAACATGAGTCCCACTTAATCTTGTCACTCTGAATTGATTTTGCTCTTTCTTCGCATTTTTCTCCATCTCCGTTTGCGCTGATGCCCGTGGGAGATATCTCCGGGAATGCTTTCTAATTAAATTTTCAGGTAAATTATCATTTACACAATTCGTAAGAGTGTTTGCCGCCGTAGCCACTCTCTCCGTCGCCTTCTCTTTCGTGCATTTTCCTTTATTGGAGATTTTCGCTTCCGTTATTAATTTTGCAATTTCATCTTGATTTTGCTTCACCATTTTCTCATATCATACTTCGGCCCAAAGTAGTTTCTTTATAGTTTTGACCTTTCGCAATAGTTTTTCTCTCGTGCTTCTAACACGCTCCACATCTTTTTCTTGCTCAACGTTAAGTGCCTTGAAATTGGTCAATGTTTCCTCATTTTGGACTTCATGTTATTTCAAGTCACTAACTCCCGACTTTTCTCAAGAAGAGCTTTTATGTTTCCTCGAGAACTCCCCGACCTCCAACGCCTTCTTTAGTAACTTCTAAAGCTCTATAGAGGATAATTTTGGCAAACTTACATACCTTATCTCGTGGTAGAAACCGTGTCAAATTGCCCACTTGGACATTTGAACTTGTGAACAAACTGCCCAAAACATCCTTTGGTACCGTCCACCCGTGTTTGTTTTTCTTCAATGGTTCATCATCTCTTTTCGTCCATTCCCTCGTGTGCATTCCGACAAATTCGCAT
The DNA here is from genome assembly GCA_034641835.2 of Pinus albicaulis. Lineage (NCBI taxonomy): Eukaryota > Viridiplantae > Streptophyta > Pinopsida > Pinales > Pinaceae > Pinus > Pinus albicaulis. The sequence goes on along the minus strand of JAXQQM020078078.1, from coordinate 132,045 downwards.
GTTCTCTCGGCAAATTCTTCCATAAATTGCTTATTATAAGTTGCATGAGGTTCCTAAACTTATGCATTAGCCTTACATCTTCCGTGGTGAATGACCCGATTAGCTCTTGAGATGGAGTTCTAAATCGTCATTCGAAATACTCCGTGTTGTCCAAGACTCATTTCACCATGTCTGACATGGGAGAATCCCCGGCCTTGCCGCTATCCTATGCAATGAACAAGCCGCTCTTTTGAGAGTTGCTTCGTACGTATTACTAGAACCGCCGTAGCCACAACTTTCATTACCAGATTTTATTCTTCTAACAGATGATACATTCCTTCCCAAGTGGATATACCAAGATCCTTATTACAAGCGGTGTCTCACAGACAAAGGAAGCCATTTCTCTCGTTTTTAGAATTCGAGCTCTTTCTCCTTCTTACCCATAGTGTTTAGTGAAAGCTTGTGATAGACGTTTGCTCCTTCGTGCCTCGCGTTTTACGAGTTAAATGAGAGCAATGGCATGAGAAAGGTGATGAGACTGCTTTAAATGCGAAGGTATGAGCGGAAATATAATATTTTAATTGTGAAACGACTTTCAATCAAAACAAAATCTCATTTACCATTAATTGTCAAATCAATCATTTAATCTAATCATTAAAGCGCATACCGCATTTGATATATGGGAAGATCGCTTTGAACAATGCGCCTATATGAATCAGACATTACGATCTCGCGATTTGCCGCGCAATATCGCAATATCGCAATGTCGCAATATCACAATATCGCAAAAATGAAGCCATCGCGCTTATGTAAAATACGCAAAGTGCAATTGCGCAATAGCGCAAAAGCGCATATCGTAAATCTCGCAAAAGCGCAAAATCGTAAATAGCGCAAAAGGTATTCGTTTACTGTTTCTATTTTCTCGCGCTATGTGATCCGCGACCAATATGTTTATCGTATAGGCTTTTTGGGGATTGCATTATCGCAAAAGCGCAAAATCGCATTTTCAGCTTTATAAAAGATATATACCATTTTGCTATGGATGCGCTATTTTGTTTAAAGAGCAATTTTATTGTAATCTATCATAAAATTTAAGTGTTTCTTAATGTTCTTTTCTAAGGGATTTATCTAAGTTTATGATAGAAAGTTTTATTTGAAAAGGAAAACAAATCTTAATTTATTTTTTGGATTTTTTTAATCAAGGGTCTCCATTTATTTAGTATTATTAATAATATTAAATAAAAGGGGTTGCTGGTCACAACAATCGGCGATTCACCGAAAGAAACAGCGTTTATCTCCGAAAAAATAAAATTAACACTCTATCTTTAGTAAGTAAAATTTTTTAAAGATAATGAAAACTATCTTAGGATAATTCAAATAAAATGTAACTATGAAGAAAATAAAAAATCATTCACAATTTCTTTTCTAATTCCTTAAGAATAAGAACATTTTTGGGTTATCTCAAGCTTTCGATTGGTGTTAATAATGAAGTAAGTGGATTTCTCCAAGTTTTGCTTTTATAATATACTCTATTGCCATGTGTGCTTTGCCTCCGTCGTCAAAGAACATTCATAGTCTCGACAATGGTTACCTTTAAACCATTAACCATTCATTGTCCCATCCAACTAAAATTATGAATTTTTAAAAGATAAATTCATAAGACTTATTATCTTATGTTTTTTTCTTTTACTTATTTTTTATTTTAAGAGCGAGTCATATGGTTTGCAGCTGCCAATAACAATGCCATTCACTAGTTATAATTAAATTGAACAAACTCGGCTCGTGATGAGACCCTCGTCTTATATTTATAAGCCATTACCCGTTTCTTGCATGCGTATTGGTAATGTCAGCTTTTATTACTCCTTATGAACATGGTAAGTCGGCTCATAATGAGACCTCTTATCTCTTAAATTCTCATAAAAATTTCTTAGAATTACATTCTAAATAATCACAACTTAAATGGATGGGGTGAAATAGTTTTATCCTTAAGAATCAATGGATGACATTTTTCGCAGTTTTTTGAGTTCCAAAACTTTAAAAAATCTTTACTTTGATAGATAACCTTTCTCCGCTTAATAAATCAAGACAGATTTACATTCTCCTCAAGTTTTCAAAAGATCATGCAAATTATTGAAATAATCTTTCAAAGTTTAACATCTTATTTTAAACTATCCAAAAACTCGTGATCATTACTCTAAAAATTCTTATTTACACAAAATAAATATTTATAATATTCTTCCGAAGAAATTTTCTTAAATAGTAAAATTACCAATTATAGACTCATTAACGACCTTTATTTGCAAAAAAATCGAACTCGCAAAGAAAATATGTACAAACTTAAGAAGGGGTTACCTCCTTATGAAAAGAACTTTTCAAGATAAGCTCCATTTACACAAAGAGATTCTCTTACCCGTTAGATCTTGGAGTATGAATGTATCTGAAAGCCTATCTTCTCAACAATCCGAAAATGGTCCAAGCCACATTTTCCGAAACTTGCATGTTTACCTTTTTCTTCGTGTGCTTTATCCCATTTCGCACAAGATCAGCAATTGACAAAATTTTTGAGCCGTAGAACTTGCATCAAAAGAAGATTTTACAAGCCGTTGATGTTTTTCATGAATAATTTTTGCTTTATCTCTATCTTCTTCTAGTTTAAGGATTCGACTATATCTAGATCGAATGGATGAAGAAGGATTTTCTTCAATAAATTGCACTAGGGCTAGTGATGGAAGAGTTAAATTTGATGGTATCACAGCCTTCTTTTCCATAAACCAAATTGAAAGGTGAAGTCCCAATTGAAGCTTTTTCAGTTGATACGATCAAAATTTCCATAATGCAAAGATTAAAGATTTGTGCCAATTCTTTTGATTTTGATCAACCATTCTTTTAATTATTTTGATAAGGTTTTTGTTAGTGGATTCACCTAAACCATTACCTTGTGGATAATAATTTGCTAAATATTTTAATTTAAAACCTCTTTGACCGCAAATTCTATTAAACTATTTCCGTAGAAGTAAGATGCATTATCAAATACTAGAGCATTAGGTACACCAAACCAAAGGCGATGAATTGATCTATGAAATCAATAATTGCATCGTAATTGGCTACTCAACTAGATCGGGCTTCTTACCCATTTTGTAAAGTAATCAATTGCGTAAGGATGTACTTGTGTCGTTTGGAAGAATGAGGTACTATCTCACCAATAATGTCAAGCTCCCCATTGTTCGAAATGGTCGCTCAATAGTCACCGGTTGCAAAGGAAAAACCGTTTTCTGCCTTCCACTCTCAGCTTGACAAATTCCGCACTTCCTTACGTAATCATGCGTATCTTTAAAAAGGGTAGGTTACAATAACCAAGACGAATTATTTTGGGGAGTCAGTGGTATCACCTCCAAAATGACCTCCGCCTGGTCCATCATGCAATTCCCCGCAAAACCTTTTCACTTTCCGCCTTTTCCAAGACATCTTAATAAAATTGAATCATAATTTTTCCTAAATAACACATTATCAATGATCTCATATTTAATAGCCTTTAACCTTAAAGCTCGCTTACCTATAGATTTAGGATTAGAAGGAGACACCCATTTTTCAAGTAATAGATAAGATCAACATAATCGAGATTCGAATCAGAACACTTATCTGACTTACTTGAATATCTTGATTTGGACTTTATTTTCCTCGAAAATATGTATTCCCGCCATTAATTGTGTACCTTGTCCTCTAACAATCTTAGCTTGTTTACTATCAATATCATATTCTTGCATGGATGTTACCTGACTAGCTCTCTTTTCTCCTACTTCTTTTTGAATTAATAATTGTCTTACCTGCGAGAATGACAATGATTTTTCGTATGTGTTTTCAAGAGAAAAGGTCTCAAATGTTTGATTGATTTAAACACAAAGAAAGGCTTGTTTTTCAACATCGGAATAATTAAGTTCAAATTTCCTTGGCAGATTTTGAGCTAAAGAAAGAAATCGGTGCTTCGATTTCTTGATCATTGAGTTGTGTTAAAACAACAAGATAGGATGTTTTGTTAAGCCGTAGCATACAAAGTAAAATCTTTAGGGGACCGGGGTATTCAATGTCAGGTGCATTAATGATCGCTTGTTTGATTGCATCAAAAGATTCTTTTCTCTTTATGTCCTCTATTTGAATACCTAATTCTTTCGATCATATTTTTGCTGTGTAAAACAATTAAAGAAAAATTAGGAATGAATCTTTTAACAAAATTGATCCGTCCAAGAAATGATTGCATGGATTTTTTGTTAAGAGGTAAAGAAATACGTAAATTTCTTTCACTCTATCCGGATCAATATATATACCATCTTTTGACACAACAAATCCCAAGATTTTTCCTTCACCCAAAGCAAAGAAAGATTTCTTTTGATTTAAGTGAAATACCAAACCTTCTACATCTTTCAAATATTTGTTTTAAATCATGTGATGATTGGCTCTTTTTTAAAATACCGTTATGTCATCAAGATAAACGTAAAATGATTTATCGATCGTACCTTTAAATGCTATGTCCATGGCTCTTTGAAAAGTTTCTCCCCGCATTTATTAGACCAAAAGGCATTTTCTCGATAAGCATAAGTTCCCCATTTTGTTCGAAAGTTGTTTTCTAATCATTATCCGGATGAACTAAAACTTGATTATAGCCCGAAAATCCATCGAAAAGGACATAAGTTCGGTAACCAGCCTACCTTTTGAAGTATCTGCTCCATGGTTGGCAATGGGAAATTGTCTTTAAACATGCTCTGTTTAAATTTCCTAAATCAATACACAGCATTCTTATATCACCATTCTTCTTTCCCCGACGGTGTACCATATTGGAAACCCAATTGGAGTGTCTAACAGGAAAAATGATTTTGGCTTTTAAAAGTTTATTAAGTTTTGATTTGATTTGACTTTCGAGATTTGGATGAATCTTTCTCAACTTCTATTGAACATGTTTAATATCAGGAAGCATTGGAATTGTGTGTTGAATAATCGAAGTATCATACGTTTTTAAATCATCATAATTCCAAGCAAAAACGTTTTTATACTTTTCTTAATGTTTAATGAATGCATTCCTTTTCCCGGTGTTAAATTGAGTCCTAAGTTAACGTTTTGAGGTTTAGAATCGTAACTAAAGATTTACTAATTCAAACTTCAAAGTGGAACTTTGAAGCTTAGCATTAGTGACTTTCTTGAATATGTCTTTAATGTCATATAAATCCTCTAATTTAACAACATTTTGGAATGGGATTTTCATTATCTTTTCAACCAATTTGTAAATCATGATCATCTTCGTCAATAATTTGCTCATCATATGATTTCTCCGAAGTCATGAAATTTAAAATATCTTGATCATGATAGAATACTCTGCTTTGTAACATTATCTCAGATGTATGGACGAAAATCAATTCTACGAAAACCTATCAGACTCCAATCTTCTCAAGAAGTAAGAGTTTTCAGATGCAACATTAGCTAACAAGTCACCGATGTATTCCGATTCCTAGGAATAGGAGAAATATTGAATGCTAAAAATGAGTGGTGAGATCTTGTACTAGGGCCTGATAGTGTTTAAGATGTCCTCGAAAGGCAATGAATAGCATTCCTAACTTGTTTTATGACAATTTTCGGAATCACCAAAGACTTTCAAGTATTTAACATCTAACCCTATAGCTTTATAAAGTCTTTCAACCAAGGCTTTATATTCTCGTTGGCATTGCTAGTACACTCAAATTCTAACCTACATGACAAAGATAGTTTTCTACCATCTAGATCAATTAAGATGCATCCAAATTTGTACCCATCACTAGACTTTGATCCATCAAAATATAACGACCAAAATAAAGACTTATCTATTGGCTTATCTACAATTATATCGTAAATATTTACACTCGGGAAGGATCAAATTGTGAAAAATTTCTATTTGAGAAACAAAAGTACTTACGTAAAAGGTGATTGAGGTGCTTCAGCTTCTCGTAAATGATTCAGCAGAAAAACCTCCAAGAATATTGTTGTTGAATGCCAATGTGCTCATTAGGTTGTTCGACCATGATTAAGCAGGGTGTCATATGTTTTTCTCGTCTAATTTTGATTTGATTTGGTTTCCTCGAGGGGCCACATGTGAATAATCGCTGAGATATAACCATTAATTTTTGGCATCACTCCTCGCTTAAGATTAATCCATAGAATTCGAGAATACGTAATTAAAATATCAATTGGACAATCCTAGGATCGAAGCTAATCCGATAGTGAATCGAATTGATTTCTCCTACAACTTGAACTCTTTAGAGCGATCCAATCAACGATATGAACCGCTGATTTCATGGTTCGATATTCAATTTAGCTACGTACGAAGTAGGCATTATATTGGAGGAGGCTCTAGAATCAATCAAACACCAGCAGATTTATTGTACATCTCATAAGTCAAAAAGAAAAGGAGGAGTTTGAGAATTTGACTTTTCTCCAATGAGCACCGTATCAAGAGCATCTACCTTATCCGTGGCTTACCGCCTCCTCTAGTCGTTTTACAACTACACCACTTGGTAAAGGAGAAATTGGTGTAGCGTTTAATTCTTTCAATAGAAACTTTTGGTCGGTGTTTTAGTTTGTCATAGTTCATAAGGAAATGTTGGCTTTGATATTTTTCATGTCTTCAACAATGTTGTACTCCATAGGATCCGACACCACTCAAAGTCTTCGTTGTTGATGTGGGAGGATTAGAAGAAGATGGCTTGATTTTGAGTAGGTAATGGAGAAGTTTTCTTTACAGGGGATTTGTCTTTGTACTTGGAGTTGTAATTTTCTTTTCTTGTGAACCTGCTTGTGACCGGGTTCCGATATAGATTTACTCCTAGTACTTAAGGTATAGCTTCTTCACTATCAAAATTAGGGAGAATAAAATCCCACATTCCATTCAATTCACCTATTTCTTCATTTTCATCTTCCTCATCCGATACTAGAGATGTATCTTTTTCTTCTTCTCGATTCGCATTAGAAATTGCATTAGGAGGTTTAGATTCAACTCTGCTTCTTCAAATTTCGAATGGTTTCTTGGTAGAAGTTTCAACTACTTGTTTTTTAATTTTCAATCCATTTCATTTGGACATGGTTTCAAGAAATTTCTGTAAACCTTCCATGTCGTATGGGTCTTTGGCCTTTTTCTTTAAATCATCTTTGTGTCGACTTCTTTTTGATTTCCTTTCCTCAATAGCATTTTTCTTTTCTAGAGAAATAATTCGTTTTTCCACCGCAATAGCCTCTTTCATATTCTCGCCGAACGTAGGTTTTCAAGAAATTTCATTCACAAAATCGCCGTGTTTGGAGGGTAAGATGCTTATGTACCATTCAATTCCGACTTGTTCACTCGGGTCAGAACGTGTAGATTTTGTTCAAGAGTTTGTTGAACGAAGTGAATTCTCTTTAATGGGTTCCTTGGGTTCTATCTTCAAATTTGAGAGGTCATCGAGTAAAGTCATGCATTGATCGGGTCATCTCCAAATTCCGTTAAAAAATGATCCGCAAAAAATGGCCCAACCTTGCTATGGATCCCGATGGTAATGAAAAGTACCTGATCCCCGTTACCCTGAATAGTATAAGGGAATAGTCTAACTACAACATCTTCATGTGTGACTCCATTCAAATTAATAAACAAACATAAAGTTATTGATATGTTCTCTACTTGAATCTTAATATTTGGGCTAAATTTTGAAGCCATTTTCCGGGATTGTCCGGTAAATCATGTAAAGGTGCGTACCCATGTTGAGTGCCCCTAGAAAGTAAAATTTCTCATGGTTCAGCCATTATTGGAACAATTATTGGAGGAGTAGTAGAAACTAGTGGTGTTTGAATAGAAGTTGTTGGAATGATGATGTTGAGATTGATGATGATTGAGGAGATGATGATCGTAGGAGATGATGTGGAAACAATTGTACTTTGTTGAGTTGGGATTTTTAAATAGGTATTTGAATATTAGATGTTTAACTTATATCACTCTCATCGATTCCGATTGAGTTTTTCTTTGGTTTCGACTTACTAGGTAAAGGGAATTCTTTCGTGAGAAATACCAATTTTTTCACTTTCAAGCCTAGTAAGAGGTTTCGAAGAAACAAATTTTGGAGGTTATACTACCTTTTCCGCATATTTCGTACTTTCTAAAGAGAACAGAGAATCCTTTCAATTTATGAATTAAATTTGAACTTCAGGAGACTCGTAGGATTTTGACTGGTTCGAATGTTTTGAGATTTTGGTATGGGTGTATGAATACTTCGCAATTTCTTCTATAGGATTTTGTATTTCGAAGAAATTGAAGGAGTCGATGAGGGTGTTTTTCTCTCGCAATGGCTTGTGGATAAAGATTTACTTTCCATTCATAGCTCGTGCCCTCCTTCTAGCGCCAAAAATGTTGAAGCCTAGAAAATCTCTCGCTTCAAACATCGGGGAAAACCACTCCTACGGACCTTAAGACAACTCCTTTCGTTTGGTATGGTGGCTCCGACCGGATTTCTTAGCGAATCAGCTTTCCTTATAACCAAATGGGTTGGTTTGGATGTATGGAAATGGGACTAAATTAACCGAAATAAAACTATCTAATTTAAACTAAATACCGATAAAGAAATTCTAACACTAACTCGGTAATTATATGTGAATACAACTTAAGATTGTTCCAATTTAACAATAACCATGAAAATGTATTATTATTTAAATTGAAATGTATAGAAACAAATAAAGATAACTTTGTTTAAGAAATTAAACAGCAGTTGTATTAGCATATTGCATTCATCATTGTATACCATCTATATATATTTATGAATTAAATTATACCGAAATGATATATAAAAAGAAGCTGCCAGGAAACAAATATATATAAATGATAGCAATTTTTAAAGCGAATATCATAAGACAAAAGAAATCAATAAAGGAATGTATAGAAATACCTTATTCATCTTGAAGACTTTCAAATTAAATCTCGATACTCTAATCCAAAGAACTCCGATGCAAAATCAAATTCCAAGGTACGTAAATGCAACACTTCAAAGATAATTCCGCATAGAAATCACTCGTATCGCATCCTTTTTAGCAAAATATATAAGACAATGGAGTATGTAAATGCAATTCCAAGTCAAAAAATATTAAGATCCGGTGCACCTCTAAATGCATGAGAAGGGTTTAAATACTACTTAACTAAATCTAAAAATAGTCTATTACAAAAATCGAGGATTCGATTCAATGACCCGTCCTTTTCCTAGGCTAAAATACAAGAAAATTAAACTAAATCTAACTATCTATGAACTTGATCTTTAAACTCGTGCATCTAGCATAGTTTTGAGAAGACGTGGTCGTAATCGACTTCGCATTCAACTCGGAAGAGCGTAGCTTCCAAGTAGGCGTAATCTTCTCTCGTAGCATTGATGATACACCAAGCGCATCGTGCCGATCGTGTGGCTTTACCAAGTACGCCCGCATGAGTCCCAATTTAATCTTGTCGACTCTTGAATTGATTTTTGTTTCCTTTTCTTTCCCCGCTCTTTGCCTCCATTCCGTTTGCGCTGATGTGCCTATGGGAGATATCCCGGAACATTTTCTCGAAATTAAATTTGCTTTGTGTACATTATCATTTACACAATTCGTAAGAGTGTTTCGTCATCGTAGCCACCTCTCCGCCGCCTCTCTTTGTGCATTTTCCTTTATCGGGAGCTTTTTTGCTCGTTATTAATTTTGCAATTTCATTCGATTTTGCTTCACCATTTTCTCATATCATACTTCAGCCCAAAGTAGTTTCTTTTTTTATATTTTTGACCTTCGCAATAGTTTTTCTCTCGTGCCGAACACGCTCCACATATTTTTTCTCGTTTCGTTAAGTGCCTTGAATTTGGTCAATGTTTCCTCATTTTGCCTTACGGTGCCTATTTCAAGTCACTTCAACTCCCGACTTTTCTCAAGAAGAGCTTTTATGTTTCCCCGAGGAACTCCCCGACCTCCAATAGCTTCTTTAGTAACTTCTAAAAGCTCTATAGAGGATAATTTTGGAAAACTTACATACCTTATCTCGTGGTAGAAACTCGTGTCAAATTGCCCACTTGGACATTTGAACTTGTGAACAAAGGCTTCAAAACATCCTTTTTTGGTACCGTCCACTCGTGTTTTTTTTTCTTCAATGGTTCATCTCTTTGGTCCATCTCCCGTGTGCATTCGAAAAATTCACATGTTCTCCGGCAAATTCTTCCATAAATTGCTTATTATAAGTCACATGAGGTTCCGACAACTTATACATCAGCCTCACATCTTCCGTGGTGAATGACCCGATTAGCTCTTGAGATGGAGTTCTAAATTTCTTTGCTCGAAATATCTGGTGTCATTCCGAAGACCCATTTCACCATGTCCGTATACCTGAGAATCCTCTTCTACTTGCCGCTATCCTATGCAAATGAACAAGCCGCTCTTCGAGAGTTGCTTCCGTACGTATTACTAGAACTTGTTGTAGCCACAACTTTCATTACCACAAGATTTTCTTCTTCTAACGATTATACATTCCTTCCCAAGTGGATAATCGACATCCTTATTACAAGCGTGTTCCGCGCATGCTGAAGCCATTTCTCTCCGTCGTACCCGAGCCTTCTCCTTCTTACCCATGTTGTTTAAGTGAAAGCTTTGTATAGACGTTTTCTCCTTCGTGCCCGTGCCACGAGTTAAATGAGAGTAATGGCATAAGAGAAAGGTGATGACCGTTTTAAATGCGAAGGCGATGAAATATAATATTTTAATCGTGAAACGACTTTCAATCAAAATAAAATCTCATTTACCATTAATTGTCAAATCAATCATTTAATCTAATCATTAAAGCGCATGTCGTATTTGATATATGGGAAGATTGCCTTTGAACAACGCGCCTATATGAATTCATGACATTGCGATCTACGATTTGCCGCAATATCGCAATATCGCAATGTCGCAATATCACAATATCGCAAAATGAAGCCATCGCAGTTTATGTAAAATAGCGTAAAAAGCGCAAATTGCGTAATAGCGCAAAAGCGCATATCTTAAATCTCGCAAAAAGCGCAAAATTGTAAATAACGCAAAAGGTATTCATTTATCATTTCTCGAAGCCGCGCTATGCGGACCGCGACCAATATGTTTATTGTATAGGCTTTTTGGGATCGCATTTGCCGCAAAAGCGCAAAAAATCGCATTTTCTTACTTTATAAAAGATATATACCATTTTGCTATGGATGCGCTATTTTGTTTAAAGAGCAATTTTTATTGTAATCTATCATAAACTTAAGTGTTTCTTAATGTTCTTTCTAAGGATTTTCTAAGTTTATGATAGAAAGTTTTATTTGAAAAGGGAAAACACAAATCTTAATTGATTTTTTGGATTTTTTAATTCAAGGGTCCCCATTTATTTAGTATTATTACTAATATTAAATAAAAGGGGGTCATGGCCGGGTCACAACAAGTCCACAAACTGTACAACCTCCAATTTCAACCTTTGTTCCAACAAGGAAAACCTCCCGCTTGTCTGGTCAACTTCGTAATCAACCAGGACCATCTTCTCGCTCCCGAGGGGAAAATCTATCCACCACAAAATGGATAACATGTTGCACCACAACCGTAGCCACACGCTTCCGCCTTGGCCAAAATTTTGTGCAAATCCGTGGACAACCCTACTGGCCCCTCCTCCAAGTCAACCCGGGTTATCGTGACAACCCGGTCTATCGCAACCATTAGACCAACCTCTGTTAAGGAAAAACCTATGGGCTCTCGCATTCCGCCCAACCACCATCGCCTTGCCTCCGAACTCGCTCCTCGCCTTGCTCAATATGTTCGCAGCTTCGTCTTTACCCGTTTATCCGATTCACTCGTGTCCACCGCCGCAGCCTACTCAAACCGCTCGCCAAGGTCCGCCTACTCAACCACAAGGCGCTTATTACCCTCGTGGTCAATATCGAACCCAGATATAGTGTGCCCCAAGGTTTTTACCCTCAAAATCCATCGGTATATAATCAACGCACAACCATGCTTACATTCCGCAACAATCCATATGTTGCTCAGCCAGGGACCCTCAATGGCTCCCTAGACTCGCATCTTGGTCCTCAAACCCCGCATCAACATAATTATCCCGCTTCTCTAACCCCCTATGGTCGAATCCTCTCGAGCAACGAATATGTAGGGGAAAATTTTCCCTGACCGGGTGGAATGTAAACATGGGTCCTTATCAAAGACCTCCAAGGACTTTCAATCCTCAATTACCATTTCTTTCTATGTTGGAATTACTAGATGTGTCAAATTTAACGAACGCATCCCATTCTTCATAACCCATATTGGCCTTCGGTTCCGCCTAATATTCCCCGATGATTTTCTTAAGTTTGAGGGTAAGTCCGGCGAAGACCCCCAAGAGCATGTTATAACTTACCACTTGTGGTGTTCCTCTAACTCGGGGTTGATGATTCTATTCGACTTCATCTTTTTCCAACGAACTTCATCGGTGCCACTACAAAGTGGTACATTGAGTTGTCTCGTGGCATCTTCCAAGACTTCAATTCTTTAGCCATGGCATTCCTTACACATTTTTAGTTATTGATCCGCTATGAGATCGGGAAGCACCCCTCCTCACTTCATTGAAATAGGACCGAGCTACTCATTTCATCATAGTCATGAGGGCGTGTCGGCCATTGCACGATCAAATTTGTACTCCCGATCGCCCCGACTCATTGGTTCACCACCTCCTTTTCAATCAAATTGCGCACATAGCTATGGGGGTATGCGTGACCGAGGAACAAGACATTTCTTACGCCCGCACCTCGATCTTGTGTACTCTCAATCCGACGCATTATATGATATCTTCATTCGATTCTCCTCGACCGGAACTTCTAAACTACTGGGGCCGATCGATCCGTCGATGGTATTATTGCTCTCGTATCTCGAATTCTTCAAATTCTTTCTTCATCAAAATCAAAGTCGAAATCGCTTCGTCCAACAAAGTTTCTTCTCATCTAATTTCAAATTCGGTAACCCCCGCAAAAATTAATGTCGTTAGGCCAATCCTAAGTGGATAACACTTCTAAAGGTAAAAAGAAGGGTAAAAGTAAAGCAAAGCCGATAACCCGAAACAGATTCTCGTAACTTCATGTTGGTGATGGTTCTCAACGTAAACCGAAGCACCCTCGTTTGATTTCGTGATGAAGATCACTTCACCAAAGACTATCCTCGACTCCCGTCCGAAGTGAGTCACGTTCAAAGGCATCCGTGGAACTCCGGCCATTCTTAAAGAAACTTTCCCATCTCAACAAACTCAAATGGTAGAGCAACCTCCCTCCTCTCCGTCTTCCATTTAGCTCTCGTGTGTTCATGATGAACTAGTTTCCACAACCATTTTTATCATACTCGATCGAAAGATTATAATCGGATCACATCAGTAACAAAGGAGATCGTCGATGGTCCTCTCCTCCTATTTTTAGACTCCTTGAGATTGAAAGGCTCAGTGGCCGAAATCCATTGTACAACCACCTTTCCAAAGGTGTATTCCGTTAAGTCTTATTACAATCCTAACGCCCGTGACGTTGGGCCATCATTACAGATTGCTGAGGATTTGGCTCAGCGTCATCCGCGATATCCGCATTAGAAGTACTTCGTAGAAGACCGTTCCCCAACGAAAGGCTTTGTTGTCTGCGATTGGTGGGTTCGATCCCGTCGATACTAGCCTTCTTGCTTTCGATTTATAGATTTTCGTTCCATGACTTCCGCATCATATTACGCTTATTTTCCAAGTGGTTATTAATGGTCTCGATATCCATCGAGCAAATTGTGGATGAGGGTGCATCAACCGTGTCATGTAATCTTCTTCATTCGGAAAGATATTGGTTCTCTAGCCCTCGAATTCATCACCAAATGCCCTTGAAGCATTTGATGGAAGGGAATCAAAGCCTTTACGTGTTCTCGCTAGTTTACCGATTACCTCGAAAGGGAAGACAAGCCAATGTCGAGGTAGAGGTATTTGATGCCAAAGTCAATTATAATCTTCTGGCCGCAGCTTTTTTGACCTATGCCATGTTGTGCATTCCGCTCCACTCTTCGTGTTCTCAAATTTCCACACGAAGGAAAGATTAGCCATCGTTGATCAATTGTCTTCTTCACCTCTTCTTCCGAGAACAATTTTATGTATGTGGATAAGATTCCTACCCCTACGAGAGCGTAGGGCCGTGCCTTTTCAAGGATCCGGCCCTCATGGTTATTTTTCCCCTTCCTCCACCAAACACTCGTTCATATCAATATGATCTCTACCGATGACCCATGGATTATCCCTTCACCCGAACAGATTGATTCATTCATGTATTCGATGCCATTGAGTCCGATTGAGATTGAACATTACAAGCTCATTGCAGCTTTGGACACTTTGCCTTCTAATGGTGCTCCTCTTTGAGCATGTTTTCGACATTTATTCTCAATCCCCCGGCTTCGCGATTTGGCTTCGCCTCGATCCTTTAAAAGAAGTGTTTCTCCAATGAAGCCATTTTAAAACCATGTCTATTGAAGAGTCATGGGACAATAATCATCGTCGTTCCTCATTTATGCCAAGTCTCGGGGCCATGTCTACGTGTCTTGAGCGATTCGCATCTCAAAAGTTCCTTCTCCTCCACTTCAAATGCCGGTTCTCGACACATGACGTTTTTATCGAAGGTAATTTGAGTAATATTACACAGACGATGCCTATTGATATTTGTGTTAAACCAAGAATTGTTGAGAACATCCATATCGTGATCACTTGCTCTTCCAATGAAGTCCAAGTTTACACTAGCCTTTTCTCGCGAGTTCCGTGATGTCTTTTCCCTGTCCTACGAATAAATTCCCAAGATTGATCCTAGTATAGTGGTGTAAGAAATCTTTACTTACCCTAGTTCGAAGCCTTTTCACCGCCGTCTTCATCCAAGGCACCCTAGAAAAGCTACTTACCATTAAAGGTGAAGTTGAAAACTTCTCGTAGCCGGTTTCATTTATCCGATTCCCTCGACATAATGGTTCTCTAATATTTGCTCCCGTAGATAAGAAATAAGGAACGATTAGGTCTCCATATAAGATTATCGTGATATCAATCGTGCTTGTCCTAAGGATAATTATCCTACTCCCTTTATCGATCAAATCATCAAGATCGTGCCAGGAGTGAGATATTTTCTCTCATGGACAATTTTTATGGTTATAATTAGACTAACATTCTCCCAACTAATCAACATAAGATTGCTTTCATCCGTCCTTGGGGTACATTCGCATATAAGAAGCTCCCTTTTTGGCTTAAAGAATGTTGGGGCCACATTTTAGTGAGTGATGTCGTATGCTTTTCATGATATTCATCACATCGTTCAACTTTATCCGATGACCTTCCGACCGTCCAAATAAGCGTATGGATTATCCCCACCATCTTCGTCGATTTTTCTTCGTTGTCGATGCTAAAACATTTGGCTTAATCTACATGTTCGTATTCGCGTTGATTTTGGTAGACTCTTGGGGTTTATCATGTCTAAAGATGGAATTTGTCTCGATCCACTCAAGGTTGAGGCTATTGTCAATCTCCTTCTCCTCCTCCTCATTACATCAATTGCAAGAGCCTGAAGGGAAGGCTAATTTTCTATGATGTTTCATACCTAAATATGCAGTAAGTAGCTAAAGGATTCACACGATTATTAAAAAAAGGGAGTCCTATTCTGTTGGGATGAAATTGCCTAAGTCTTTTCGATGTACCGAAGAAATTGCTTGTCAATGCTTCCTCAACCGCGTCCTCCAAATTATCATCGTGATTTTTCCCTTTATTTAGCTATTTCTTTCAAGATGATTTCCATGGTTTTGGTACAAGATGATGATGACAGAATGAGCACGTTATTTATTACTCGTATCATACCCTTCTTTCGACCTTGAGACATGCTATGCACATGTCGGTGTAGTTAGCGTTAGCCGTAGTTTAGGCGTCTAACGTTTTCATCATTATATTCTTTTGTGTACCGGACCGTGATTTATGATCGCAACCCTATGACCTACATATTGTCTCAAAAATTGTCAGACAATACTCGAAGAGGATTGTCATCCTCCAAGAGTTAGATTTGGAATTTACCGTCGCCAAGTCGAAGAAATCATTAGTTTTTGTCGATTTAATATGTCTCCTCCCCTTCCGACTCGCTTCCTCCATCTCGTTCGAGGAATAAATCGCACGATACGCTTTTCTTAATTAGCACCCTCGATCCTTGGTACGATGATATCATCGTTTATCCCGCACTTCTATCATTATCCGAGTCAAAAAAGGATGCTCGTTGACGCATCCGCCGTCAATCACAACCTTATCATATCGTCTGAGATACGCTCTATCGCGTCGAGTAGATTCCATACTCCATCGATGTTCGACTCTCGAGGAAGCCGAGAAAGCCCTAAATGATTGTCACAAGGGCGCTCGTGGCGGTCACATGTCCGGTTATGCCACCGCATAGAAGATTCTTCGTGCTAGTTATTTCTCGGGCCTTCTATATTCAAGGACTCGCATTGTTGTAGTCAGGAATGTCATGATTGCTAGGTCTACCAATGAAAGATGCAAGCGCCGCCCGTACCTCTTCATCATGTCATTACCGTTGGTTCCTTTTTGAAGGCATCGATTTTATGACATGTAACCTCACTCACCGGGGGCATGCTCATATTATCGCAGTCATGGACTACTTCACCAAACCTACTAAAGCAATGCCTATACTTTTCGTTGATTGGTAAGACAACTACTCAATCCATATTCAATCACATCATCGCTAGGTTTGGTGTCCCTCGTGCCATCGTTACCGATCATGGTTCTCATTTTCGGCATTATATGGTGGCGAGTTGACTTCTACGTTGGGTCTACGTAACGACACTTCAATGTCATACTATCCTTAGGCCAATGGCCAAAGTTAGCCGTCAACAAATTTCTTCTTGTTACTATGCGTCAATGTATGATCGGGATCCAGAAATATAATTGGCATCTCATGTTATTTTTGGCTCTTTGGGCATACCGAACTCGCTAAGAATGCAACCGATTCACTCCTTTCTAGTTGGTTTATGGTCTCAACAGCTACTTTTCCGATTGAATGTGAAATACCTTCACTCAAATTGGTCATAAATTACTACCGAACACTTCGCCGTAAGAAGAGCATCTTCCTTTACTTTCGAAAGGTTGAAGGAACTCGCCGCTTTGCTACTCGGTTATCGAAGCTCAAGAAGTGGGTAAGCTCATTTTTACCTATTGGTTTCCCCCTCATTCCTTTGTTGAAGGAGATCTTCGTCCTTCCGTACGAATGCTCATGATAAGATGGTACAGAAAATTTCAACTCCATGTGGCATGGACCTCTACATTATTAAACGTGTAGGTTGTAGAATGGGCCTATGAGCTCATCGATTACGAAGGTCATCTCAGAACAACCTTAAATGGGTTGTATCTCAAAATATTATGCATGAGTTAGTCATGCATGATTTGTGTACATAGGTGTTGTTTCCATTTTTGTACATGTTTTCATTTGGTGTGCTTTGCTACGTTTTCCCCGCTTATCGGGTCTTTCTTATCAGGCAGACAAGTTCATTACCCCTTATGTCTAAGCCACGAATGGTGCTCTCATAAAGATCATGAATTTGTCTTCAATAGCCTAGGTAATTTATGACCCGCTAGTGAGTCGATAGATCCGCAAGGTATTTGTCTAGGACGGATTGCCACAAAAATGTCGCCGGGAATATAGTGTTGTCCTCGACCTATTAACCGAGGCAATCAACCTTCGCATACACACATCGCTTTTATAAATTCAGATTCGTCGCCTTGTTGTTCTCCACCAATGGTCAGTTATTTCTAAGAAAACCCATAAATTTTGAGATTGTATTTATGTGTTTGTTTGTTGGAAAGACATTTTCATTTTATCACATATCAACATATTCCCTAAATGAATGAATGCATTAATCGATGCAAGCATAACATCAGGTTAGACAAAATTTGTGTAACTCGTAAAATCATCATCATATGTAAAAGATCCATGTAGAAAAATAGATGTCTATATATACCGAGTGTTTGCACGCTTGCATCATAAATTCAAAAATATATGTTTGTTTCTCGTTACATCCCCAAGACGCCATGTCTCTCAAAATATGCGTATATAAAACCTAGGTGTCTAATCGTGTGATGCTCATGGTAGCATGTCATCGTCGTACGAGCCACCTCAAAAATCACTGCTGAATGCACTTGGCGCCCCACAAATATGTCTCTAGTAGGCACGAGGAAAATCTTCGAATCATGCATAGTCCAAAGACTCCAACATGTGATTCCCTCTAAAGCCGTGTAGTATCTCCTCCTCCTCGCTTCCTCTTCATGAGGGTCAAAATCACGAGGGATCCGCCTCGAAGCATCGAGACATGCCCGCGAGTCTCTCTCAAGCCAACATCTACAAGTGTATGGATTTAATGTCGAACATACATGATTAAAAAAATCATAGCACTCATGAAAATTTAAAAAATGAGTCTTACCCAAATCTTCATCCCAATCCTCCCCTCCGTGGGGAGGAGGTCTCGATCACTAGTAAAATCTCGTACTAGAGTAGGGCTAGTCCTCCACGACGATCAACCTATTTGCGGAGCCAATCAAAGAACTCGGGTCTCCAGACATCTATTGACCGCCCCCTACCCTTGGCATCAGAGATGCCCATCTGTGGCCATCCGTGGTTCCCGACCGGTGGTGTTGGGACTATGACCTCTCGACGTCGAAAGATCGGGTAATCGTTCTAGGAATATCGATACCAGGATAGACCCATAGCCAAATTGCTTCAATTGGTCTCTTGCACTTTGTTACCCTTTGTTTCATATTGATTGTCATGGCTTCGCCCATTGTAGATGGTCGGGCACAAGCAAGCTCACAACAAGAAGCAATCGTGTCTTTATTGCTTCGTGTGGTGCTCTAACCTTTGACTCGTGTGATGGTATGTAGCACTAATTTGAAGGCTAAGTCCGGGGATAGTTCGGGATATCGAATTTCCCACCGGCTTCATCCCTTTCGTGCCCTCGACATACTCCTATCAATCACCATGGACATGCTCTCCATGCAAGGCCGGTGCCAGCTAGATTGGTGCCGCTCCCCTTCGCGATAATCCCGTTATGAAGTAGACATCAAAAACATCAATCTCAAGTTCCCGATCTCGAAGGATGAAATTTTCCCGATCCCTCATCCCAAATGTCGATCAAATATTGTAGCAAATCTCGCTGAGCTCGTAGGCACAAGTGGTCAAGAAGAACTTCTTCAATCCACAATCTCTCGAGAGCTTCCATGCATCTCTCATTTTCCATGGCAAGCTCATCCTCTTCGTTGTGTTCCAGCTTCTCCTTTTCCATTCGATTACCATTTTGCCGCTTTCTCACTTGCAAACATGTTCATATGGACAATATTAGTTGTTTTAGAAGCTTGGATTTGTAAAACAATGGCTCTTAACTTACATTTTTTTTTAAAATGGTCTCGCGGCGTGGCCGTGATCGTTTAGCTTGCACCGATGACCGCGCCTAGTTCGAAAATGGGCTAAGCCAAGACGAGTTTGTGCCCGAAACTCGTGCCAACCACCGAGCCCTAAAATTTACATTCCCCCCCCCCCCCCCCCGTAAATCAAGATTGAGGTTCGTTATGTAGTAAAAGAGGACTTAAAATGAAGAGAAAGATGCTCGCTCTACCCGGAACTCGAAGGGATCACAGATTGGTCTACCGAATCGTCTGTTATCGTCGCCGCAAAATCATAGTGTAAATGGGTAACTATTGCTCCACAAGAGGTAAAAAGAAAAGTAATTATTTTTACTATTTTTGGCATTTTATAACTTTTCACAACCCTAATTAGGTTTTAAACATATTTTTCGATTATTTTATTATAATATTTTCGAGAAATGGGTTTCATATGTGTTCCCGAAAATGTATTGTTTTCTAATTACGTTGATGAAGTAACTAGTTATATTTTATACTTTTTCGACTTTAAAAACACGAAAATTCACTACCGGAGTAATCTTTCACTTCTTGTCGACTCTCTAAAATTGAAAAGATTGTTGAGATTCTTGTCGTTTTGAACTCGTTAAATGGTTGTGAAATGATATCTACCCAAAAGATACGTTTACCCTTTTTCGGCCGGGATGGATTATTTACGAAAGGAATACCTTAGCCTATCACGACTAAGAGGTTCTTTTAGATATTGTTTTCTACCTTTTCGGATCTCGAGAAACTATTTATGAAAAGGGCCATGTTGGAGTTTTCTTTTGCCTTCTTTTCAAACTTCTCTTAACATAAAAAGATGTCGAGTTCTCCCTTTGTCGACTACAGAACTTCGAAGTACACGGACTTCGTCACCATGATGTTACTCGAGTTCCTCCTTCCTGTGGCTCGTGAAATGTACTAGGTTGGATTTGTCCTAAGGAAAAACTACATTGCAATCATGTGCTATCCCCTTAAAGATTGTTTTAAAAAATAATTCTGGGTACTCGCCGTAAATGGTGGGCGAAAATGGAACCACGTTTTAGTTATTTTGGCGTATGTCGTCGTTGACTGTGGCATCTGTCACATTCGTGTTGGGTTGGGGACATCTCTTTTCGTCTTTTTTGCCTCCATGGGTTTGGGTAATCTCTTTTGACCTCTCATCTCGCTCTTTTGCCACGTCATCATGACCTCAAACCTTTGATGTCAAATACTCGCCAAACCTAGTTGTCGTGTCACCGATATGTTCAAGAGAAGTTTGCCTCTTCGCCTTTCAACCTTCCTTCCGATTCTTTGTTGGTCCTAATTCACTATCATCATGTTCCTCTCGTTCGGGAAACATTATGGCCCACCGGGGCCATATCACTTTGTCGAATCTCGACCATTACCTCCAGAATTTGATCTAGAGACAACCTAGGTACCTTGAGCCTCGCATGCCTCAATGGCATGCTATTCGCATTTCCGACACAAGGTCCACATCATCGTCTTGGATCAGAGGATTATGTGGGTGTTCGATGTCGCATCACTATTCACATTCCGTGGATTGTACCTTTCTGTGACTCATGGCCATTGTCATTATCAGGAGCCGTCGGTGCCCAAGTACGTTTTCATCATCGTCGGTGGTAATCGACGATTTTACCGTGATGTTTGACTTCGGCTCATATATTCATGCTTGAAATTGTACTTGTTCGGTCGAGATGGAGTGCAAGTCTCGGGGTTTTGTTTCGATAAAATCCAAAGCACGCATTCTCGTGGATTATTATGACTTATTGCATGACTCTTTTGATTGGATGGTCGTGACCATACCCTATATTTGTTGATCCTCACTGGCCGGATGGCCGCGTCACCCATACCTCGGATCTCATTTTTTATGTACTCTATTATGGATGGTTGTGCCTATACCACATGTTCATGTATCGCAGATATCGCCTTGTATTTGTAATTGCAAGTTTCCCAACATCACGTGTTTAGTTCAAATGCGTTCATAAAGCATTTCGCCCCTCCTTCTCCTCTGTGACCATGCTTTAGGGGGAATATGTTACACAACATTTTGTCACCGTCCCCGTAATCCCCATATCGCCTATTGAGTGGTCATTTTTGTGATCAATAAGCGCTTCATGCTCTGCAAAGACCATCATTAAATCCCTTTTCATGAGTGCAATATTCCTTATGTTGACAATTCCCCGAGCAGAGATTCAAAACCCTTTATTTTTGCCTCTGCGTGAGTAGTCCATTCCGCTTCCCTCGTGCCGATGAGGAAGATTAACACCGGGCCCCACGCGCTGGTGCTCGTCTCGCTAGCCACCCGTGCCGAGCTATTTGGAATGTTTTTAAAAATAGAGGTAGAGATTCCACTCCAACAACTTCGAGGATGAGTCACTGGAGTATGGACCGATAAAATACGTACCCCTCCTTTAGTTTATGGTTTCCACCTCTTATGGGAACCTCCTAAAGGATAAAGCCTCCTCCCACCTTTGTAGGGATCCTAACCTCCTCCTTTCCTCTATAAAAAGAAGCTATCTCTCTCGCATGTTTACATTCGAACATGGAGAATTGAGTATACTATAGCCGAATTGTTAAAGAGATAGAGCAAGAAGGAACTTCTAGAGCCAGAGAGAGCTTAAGTCCACATGCCCTCATCCCGTCCGAATCCCTCGACGAGTATCTAAGACACGCTTTCCTACCGAACCCCTTTGGAGGAGACTACGACGTCAAAGCTTTGGCCGTACCTCTTCCTTCTATCAATATATATGTGACTATTGTTCGTTCCCATTTTGTGTTATGTTGTTTGTTTAATGAAATATGCTTAGCCCTCTTCGATCCGCTAGTAATTACGAATGAAGTTATTGTGTCGTATGATGTTCTTGTTTACCGTTCTATGTGCGTATCCGAGCATGACTACAAAAGGATTGTGACTCGCCGAGGCAAGAGCGAGAGGCCACCACCACTACGCCCGTAATGACAATACGGATTCCGTGTAGAAAGATCTATCTGTCCCCTATTTTTCATTCAAGACTTAGGAACCTACACTCTAGCATGTCTCTTTGTTTCTAGACCCACTCTGTGGCTAGAGGACTGCCTCCGTCCAGCAGAGGATTTACCTCGCTAACAAAGATCAATGACTTATTTATAGTGATCCAATGCATCAAACAATTTTCAAAGTTTAAGTATCAAATAATAATGTATTGATTATCATGTCCTCTCGGGCATAGTGGATGACTTAATAGCCATGTAAAATGCACCTCAATAATGATGTGTTTAACAAAATATAATGAGTTCAACATTAATCCATTCATGAAAAGTTTATTCCCAAAGTATAAATCAAATTTTTTTTTGTTATTAATCATATATTGTGATTTGATTATATAAACTCAATTTCATTTTTTTCCTTTTGTATTTTTAAATTGCAAATAAAAATAAATCTATTTATTCACATAATAAAATGATTTAAAATAATAGTAGTAAAATGAAAACTATTTACTCACTAAATTAATAAAATATTAAACTTATTAAATAATTAATCTAAAATTATAGAATTAAATAAGTTTATATTAATAACAAATGATCAAAACCTTTATGACATACAAAAAAGTCGATTATTAATATTCTCATCAAATACAATATTATAATACAAATAATTAATATTATAATTTAATGATCAATAATATAACATAAATAATTTACATTTATATATAACACATTTTTTCAATTCACAAATATAAAGTATAATTTATTAATTATAATTAGAAAAATTTAAAAATTTAATTTTTTCTTTGTTTGTCAAGTTGTTTATGATCTTTTAGGCTTGATTTGTGGCTTGAGGAGCCATGAATCGTGGGCATTTCATTCACAAAGTCATTCGAGGATCACACCCAGCCGAGGCCACACCAACCCTAAGCTCACTATATTTTTAGCATGTATCATACCTAGCACAAGGCACAACCACCCCATGTCACCTTGCTAACGAGACCCATCCTCAACCTAAGCAGTTAATAAGACTTGAATTTTAATTAATTTGTCTGTTAATTATAATTATATTAATTGAATTTTAAAATTTCTAACATCATTTTTTTTTCTTATTTATTCATACATATTTCTATATTAAATTTAAATATTTTATGATTTAAATTTATTAGGTTGGTTAAGATAAAAAACCTACATTTTATGGTTAATCTATGTATACTAATGTTAATGTATATTAATATATGATTATTTATAAAAAAAATTATATGTGAGCTTTATAAACCAATATAGCACAAAGGATAATAATTTAGAAGAGTACAATATAAAGTAGTTCAACATAGAACGTAGTGATATAAATGAGTACAATTGATGTTGAAATATGGACGCAATAAGAGAAAATGCAATGTAGCTTAAGGGAAAGAGAAAACATGTAACAGCAGTAAAGAAAAAGAGCATGCAAGAAATTCACATAATCAGAGCATGCAAGAATTTTTTACACATAATCATGAGCATGCAAGAAATTCACATAATCATGATCACAAATAACTATGGTAAGGATGAAAGTGACCCAAAAAAACATGCATAGTGAACATGTGTGATGCATAGTGTGTCAAGGAAGATAAAAATTTATAGTTGAAGTTGAAGTATCATTTTGTCATTTGAGATAGAGGGTTGGACCTGTAGAAAGTTGACTAAGAATCCATGGAAAGTGCTTAGGCACACACTATAACTGGCAAATGACCTTCTCACTTGCTTAAATATTATAACAATCAATTGTTATAAGAATTCTCACTTCTTCTATGCACTTGCTTAAATATTATAACAACCAATTGTTATAAGCATCACTCACTTCTTCTATGCACATCCTCAACACCCTACGCAAATAAAGAACCTGGGATTATAATTTCACTGGGTATTTACTTTTCTATATATTTTTTTAGAGTGAAGTTAAATTAAAAAACGAGCGAACTTATTGTGGAATTTATCGTATAAAATTCTAATCTAGGAGAAAAAAGATTTGATGTATGAAGTCTTTCATCGTAACCATATAATGAAAATATAAATAATTTTTTTATAGTTATCTAATGCTTCACATTACTTTCAAAGGCTAAATATTAGAACATAATGCATATTAATTACGATGTCCTCTTGGGCATAGCAAAAGACTTCATAGTTGTATAGAATGCACCAATTACATAACCCTTCGGGCATTAAAAAAAAAAAAGATTTCATAGTTGTATAAAATGTACCTTAATTGTAAGGTGTTTTATATCAGAGTGAGTTCAAAATATTCCATTTATCTTATGACAAATTGATTTGAAATTCTATTAATAATCTACTAAAATTGACTATATAAACCTAATCTCTTTTTATTATTTATTATATTTTAAAATTGTAGATAAAATAAAAATATTTGTTCACATAATAACATACAACTAATTTGAAAATGGATTTAAAATATTAGCAATAACAATTTTTTTTCTTTGAAAAATAGTAACTTTCATTATGAAAATTTACAAGAGTAGATGCTCGGCAAAGATTCAGAAAATTCCCCGAGGGACCCAACAACGTGACTCACGCCAAGAAGCATAGCTACCAAGAAAAGAAACAAAACTAAAATTACACTTTGTCGAGGACTCGACTTCTCTTTTTTGCCCTTTTTCTTTTGGACTTTTTTCCATCCCCCCGGGATCGGCGTAGAAATAATCGCCAACACATTATTACTATTGGCATTTGGGACTTATTTATATGAGCGTAGCTCTTAGATATATGAGAGCGCTTGTACTCCACACAAATGCTTGATTATTGTTCTTCCCTCCAAATGGGTATCAAGGGTCGAAACAATAGAAGTAATGTTTGGTTCCTCAACAAAAAATTATATTCTTCCACACCATCTTCTTTCGATTATTGTGTTGATCTCCAAATTTTCTGATGTTGCTTTGTTTCATCCCGCTCTTCACCTTCATCCTCTGAGGAAAGAGGGTCCGCAACCGGCATCCTTTTTTCTTTTGTGGTTTCTTGTTTGTTCTTTTCGATCAGGATGTATGAGTTTTGTAAATGGCCTCGTTTGATGGCGCACCCCGCATATAAATGTTTTTATTTTCAAAAGTCTAATGCTTGTGTCCACTTAAGATCTTTGTGTGATAGGAGCATATTGTCTCAAAGTCCCTTTCTAATTCCATCTCCACAAAGATATAGCAAAACAAGAAGATCGCTTTGTCCATTCTCTCTTGGTCTCGCTCAGAAAACTCTTAAAGAGTTCCTAATATCTTCTAATACTTTGTGGTGCCGTATGGGAGCGAAGGTTATGCAACCTTACCCACACCGACATTTTTGTGATCACCATTGTGTTTGCATCAAAGCCATGGAACCATGGAGTTACTAAGAGGCCCACCCTCCCCCAAAACCATGGTCCCTCATTTATAACACATCATAGCCTTTTTGGTTATCAAATTGAACCACGAAAAAACTCGTTATCACGCTATATATCATAGTATTTCTTCCGCTTAGGTAAATCCATGCATTTATTCTTCATATTTAGGCCATTATTCATCAAGCGACAAATAATGGCATTTTTCTTTGTTGAATTGAAGAGTCAATTTACTTATGGTATTTCTATGGCGCCCGTATTTTTTTCCTTCTTTTCTACAATATATGGGCCCGGAAGAGATAGGTTAGGCAATTTTTTTCCAGAGTGACAATTTTGCCTCTTAATTCATCTTTGAACGAGGTCTAACGCTTTCGATAGCCGATGAGGATCTAGCTAATGTGCTTACACCTAGGCACCGTGTAGAAGCCTTAAGTTCATGGTGATGGTAGAATTCCCGTTATGTTGTAGGCTTTTAATCGGGTTTCTCCTTGTAGCACTTTCCCTGCACATATTAGACTCTCGATTTGGGCTGAAATTCCTGCTCATATTGGGTCTTTAGTTTTAGACTGTAACAAGATCTCGAGTCCCGTACCCATAAGATCTTTGTCTTCCTAGAATATTTTTTAGAAGATATGGAATCATGGCTCCAATATAGAGAGACCTCGACGAAATTTGTAGCTTCGAGGTCATGGTCCCAGGTTGCAAGAACCATGAGGAAAGCTCAGACCGGGACCACAATGTGGAGGATCATAGAGCAAAAAGATGGGAAAGTACTGTGGAGTCTCCCCGTGACGACCACAAAGGTTTACCGAGCCACATAGAAACAACAGAGAACCCCCATAACCCAACCGACAAGGTGCATCCACAAAAAATCCCCAACAAAATGCTTCCAAAAACTACAGTGTACCGCAGCATGAAAAGGAAAAAACAAAGTAATGAAGCTGAGTATTACCCTCGTAAGTATGGTATTCCCCGACAGACCCTCCCGCCCTCACCTCCTTGGTGATTTTCCCACTTCCTAGGTCGAGTTGCTCATGTCCTTATTCCGGGAAAGCATAGAGGCCCAAGACTGCAGAAAATGGAGCTAACGTGTTCGAAAAGTGGGCCTCCCAACATCGTGGAGGAAGCTAATCCCATTAATTCCCAAAAACTATTGAGTTGCCACATGTGACGACTAGACACATACCGTACATTTCTCGTGCCTAACGCACACATGAAATTCCCCGAACCTATTCGCGATGTACAAGGTAATATTTACCTGCAAAAACAGAGTCGAGGATATGGGGTTATGGCCCTCCTTCGTACCACCGCATATCCTCCGCCGAAACCACCTCGATAATCCCCGTTGTACTCACAACCTCGGACCAATCTCATAGAGACGTTCAAGAATCTCCCACAAAAGACGCCGTCGCCGTAACCAAAACCCCGTTGCAAGAGCAACCATTTCTTCCAAAACTCTTCGATTGTTATACATGATTAAATAATTTCCGCATAATACATATTGTTACACATGTAAACAACCTAGTAATAACAACTTAATGGTATGGTGTTAAATATACTTGTATATTGTATATTGTAGTGAATTCAATATTTAATTCATATTATGACAAATTTATTTTGAAAATTTAGCTTAATAAATTTTCATTATTAATCATTTATTAAAATTTGACTATATAAAGCTAATCTCTTTTTTATTTTTAATTTTAATTTTTATATTTTAAAATTCAAAATAAAATTATTTATTTACATAAGACACACAACTAATTGGAAAATAGTTTAAATTATTCGTAATAAAATCTAATTAATAATTTTATCTTATTTTTAATTTTAAAGTATTATTATTAAATAATTAATAATGATTTTGAAATTTTACATTAATAATGATTCCGATTAATAATGCATAGGAAGCATTGGACCGAAATTTTGCAAACGAAAAAATAATGATTCTCACACAAGGCACCGAGGGACATCTACAAAGATGGAAGATGACACCACCTTGCAAGTAGAGAGACAATAAAGCACCGCAAACCAAAAAAATTCAATAAATATTAAGTCATCATCTACATTGGATTGGCATTTGAGTATATGGAAAAAGTTGCTATATACCATTATTTTTTTGTCCGTCATATTCGAGATATTTTATTGTTGTTAAAGTACGTACTCAATAAATGGAATACAATACCGATGAGTGTTTTACACCTTGTCTTTTCATGACCTTTCTTATGTTTGGTTCTCAAATGTTTTTTTTATTTATGTGTTTATATTATTATTTTGTTATTGTATTTGCTAATCGGCAGATACTACGCATCAGGTTTTTCCCGATTGTGACATTAATTCATCTTCGATTAGACATATGTTTTGAATTTTTTTAATTTTTGCCATGGTTCACTATAAGATTTATTACCGTGTATTTATTTTAATTATTTTAATTTGAATTATCCGTTATCCGATTGGCCAAAACTTTCACTTCTTATTGCAAAATGCCTAGATTTTATCACCATTATTTGTACCGTCGTTACAAAAGATTCATATTTATGCCGCAAGTCTTGTAAATTCTTCGCCTACATCATAACCTCTTAACATGTTAATAAAAGTCGCGATGGCGATTGCGAGCCGATGTGTTTATGGACTCGTGATTTATATGTGTTTGAAACTCCGCCTAAAAGGCATTAATCGCATCGAACGTTTTCTAGGAATGCATTAATCATATCGCGAGGAGGGGCATCGCATCGAACATTGGAAAATGTATTAATCGAACGAAGCATTGAGTTGCGATTAATTGCATCGGCAAATAGAAAAGAAAGGTTTATGCGTAGCCGTGGCGCCGGAACTTTTCAAAGGTTAGTGTTGGGATTAAAATATGAGAGCATATTATATGCATAGTCTGCATTGTTTTAAAGCGGATCCGATGCATATTATTCGATTTGATAAGCAAGATTTGGTGTCAAGTTTCTAAACGATTGGCAAATGCATAGATTATAGTAAATCTAATGGACGAAGAATTTATTAACTTTGTGGGACTTCACGAATCGTACCTGAGAAAATCATAATAGTGGAACATGTTAATAAAAGTCCCGATGGCGATAATCTGAGTCGATGTGTTTATGAACCGGGATTTATATGTACTTGAAGTTCCTATTTTCGTAGTGCGTAGATTTAAAAATAAAAATGGATACGCTCGTATATGGATAGATAGTGTAGAGTTATATTTTTTTTAATTAATATTGTAAAAAATAAAAGCACAAATCTATAGTGATTTTGTTCAAACAATAAAATACATTGGGATATGCTTTTTTAAACTATACATACTAAAACAAAATTATTACAAAAGAAAAACTTATCAAAGTTTTCCATTGTGTGATAAAGCACAATGTATCAAATGAATGTTTTGCAATTGTGGACCTCCCCGAACGTGAAAACTTAAACCAATATGGAAAATAAATTTGCCTTATAGAAACTTATCAAGTCCGAGACTTGCCACTAATTGGCCGAAGACAGAAGAACTCATATTTGTGATCGTTGGACAAGGGCATCAGCACAGATCATTCAATAAAGAGTGAAGAAAACATATTCCTTAAATTGTTATGTGATGTGGAATCAAATCACTTATCAAACTTATTCTGATTCGAGAGACTTACGATTGCAATGAGTCCAAAACAAAAGAACTTGTGATGCGATTGTTATTTTGCCTTTACATTTATTCATCGCATCGCAAAAGCTCAAAGGTGAATTTTAAGATTTATTACAAGGATTTGCCGATTCGATTGTACGACAATATTAATTCAAAATCAAGTGGAGGATCGTGGGTTATTTTGTTTTCAATACACGAATGCAACGCGTTGAGAGCATTTATGTTGAAATTGCTAGGGAGATTAAATGGTAATTAAAATCTTGTAGTTGTTCTCATTATTGCGTTTTATTTTGGCCGAAAGAATTAAGCCTTTGATTTTGAGAACAAAAAAGTCTTAACTTTATTCGTGTAACTAGAGAGAGTTTACCCGACTTTGAAATGTCAAAGAGAAGCGTAAAAGTCTAAAGTTGCTTTTGTTATAAATGCTCTTGTGCTAAACATGCCGCCCAAGGAAAAACCGGCCAAGCTCAAGCTAGTCAGCGTACACTCGTCAAAGACTGGGAAGATGACATGGGAGAATGTATACAATTTGCTTGAAAGAGAGAAACCTATCGTTGTTGTGCCCAAAGCAACTGTTTCCCGATGAAGAAGATTCAGTAGTTTGACTCGAATCTCTGAATTCTCTAGTGCACGGAAAATTCGTTTTTTACACCAAGTCAGGCTCGGGCGAGTATTTTTCCCTACTATGATGTTATCGATGGGTCACTACAATGTGACCATTCAAAATAGGACTTTGTTTCTCGCTTTCCGGATTAGTGCTCAAGCCATTCAGTAGAAGATATTAAATCAATGTACCATCTTCCCAATCCACAAAAAATTTACAACAAAGAATTTCTTAAAGAATATGTCGCGTAACATGCAAACCAGGCAGAGCTAATCAAAAATGGAAGAATAACTCGAGAAACATAAGAAAGAGGCATCGTATGTACTTTGTAGAGTCTCTCTCGGTAATCTCCATATTGTTATGCCGCAACAATGATGTGTAGGTTGTTCGGAAACGACAACTCGCTAGATTTTCTATTCAAATGGTCCCGTTAATTCATTCTCAATAAGTATTCCGAAATTATGGATTGGGCCGTCATTTTTTCTGATAATATAGTTAATCAAATTCTAGAGTATAGAAAAGATAAGAATTCATGGAATTCTTCGCCTTTCCATTTTTTGTGGTTATATTTTGGATGCCCTTTCGTTTCACCCCGAGTTCCCATGCTAGGGTTGTGCTGACTCCAAAAGAACCTATTCCTATTCATGTGTATCATAGTTTTTTATGGAAAGAAAATTTCAAAGTTCATGTTTACAAGAAATCGCCATGGTTTTCTAATTCCAATCTACCAAACCATTTTTGGTCATTTCTCCTGGGGACCGTCCAATAAAGCCAAGACTGTTTGTCCGCTATTGGAGATTGGTTCTAGTGAAGAAAATTCACTTATATTAGAATTTTTGGGAGTATTGTCTACCCACATATCCTTCCCCCTATATGTTCTAGATAAGCTTTTAGCTCGTGGAGATTTCCTATCAACCGACTCGCTGAAGGAATGTCTAGAGTTTTGAAAAGCAATAAAAAGCTTATGTGGCCTACCTTCCTTTTAATTGTGGCGACTATACTCTTAATAGTTTTTCTCATGCCGAGAAAGAAGTTGGTAAGATTTATAGCTCTTAAGTTTTCAACAATTCCCCGGAAGACAATACGACCCAAGGAAAGTGGCGCATGATTTTACTACCTCCGTTTCAATCGCTCTGATTTGAGCATGAACCGTACATTTTTGATGATTTATTTGTTTCCATGAATGATATTCCAAGTCTTTGATTCAACCAAGTTCAAGTTACAGGCCGAGGACTTGAAAAAGTTTTTGTTGTATAGAAGCCAAAGGTTACTTTCATCGTGCCTCTTGATCGCCTGAGAGCTCCCATGTAAGAGAAAGCATCACAACAAGCAAGCAAAGAAATACTTATGGTAAAGAAGTAAAGGAGCCGATCCCGTTTTTAGGGAAAAAAGGATGACAACATAAAAGCCGAGAGTGCCAAAACAAATTGCATTCTCAAAAAGATATAAGCGTAAGCCTTCAAAGGCAAACAAAAGAGAACACCGGCGTTGATGCTCAAGTACATATTGAAAAGAGAAGTACGTAAAAGTAAAAAATACTGAAATCGTGCACACAAGAATGACGCAGTTCTCAACTTGAGGACAAGTAGATACCGAATTGGTTGTTTCTTCTCATTTGCTAAATCAATATAAACAATTTGAACAGAGATAGATTGCAAAACAATCCTCAAGCCGACGCATTCCAAAGATCAGGATGTGGAAATCATTCCCGAAAACCCGACCGAAGAAATTATGCTAAAGATAGAATAAATCCTCCTTTAGATATATTCTACAATCAAATATAGGGTCATGGTAAGAAAACAAAGGGAAAAGGAGGAGAACGTATCAAGATGCTCTTTTGGCATCACAAAGGAGTTGCTAAATGTTCTTTATAAAAATGCCGAGGTGGATCCATCTCGAGGATCTCACCAAATTGTCTCGCATGATGGTGCCTATAGTGCTGCCACTATAGATAAAGCTTCGAATTTTCGCGCTAGTAAAACAAAAGGATATGCAAATGTTATCTTTTAAGAACAAGTCAGTAGTGGTCGTAAGAAAAAGATTATTGAGTTGGAACAATGAGCATAGGATGTAGAACTCGCAGCTAAACAACTAGAAGAGTAACCTGTACCTTGAAAAGAAAAAGATTTATGAACAAGGCTTGGGAAAACAACATCGCTGACTCAAGAAGTAGAAAAGCTACAAAATCTTTTACAAAATGAGAGAAATTCAAAAAAAAGTTTGAACAGAAAAAAATGTTCCAATCGAAATGGACAAGTTGAAGGAGTATCCCAAGCTAGATCAATTCATTACCGAACTTCTGAAATGAACAAAGTGCTATCTCAATAGTTAAATGAATTTTGTTTAAAGTTGACATAAATTGAACCTTTGTACGAAGTTACATCGTCTTCGATAGATAACCTACCACCGTTAGGGCAAGAAATGGAAGATGTTGATGATAAAATTTCCGAGTTTCTTTCATGGCAGGATACAAGCGTAGGAAGGAAGAAAAGCTAACCTTCCTAGAATTGAAGAGAGACACAATAAAATTCTATTTATGGAATGGGAACAACAATTAATAAAATCGTAAAGAGCTACATCAAGGGCTAAAAGTTTCAATGAATAATACAACACAATTGATTAATGACAAATTTCGTATGCTACCAATTTGATCTCGCATTGTACCGTGCGAGTTACCTAAAGTAAAAGAAGCTGATTCTAGGTGGAAGCAAGAGATAGTCGATAAAAATAAAAAAATTAGCAAACTTCAAGGGGAATTTCATGGGATAATATGTGGTCTTATCCGATCAAGCCACATAGTCAACAAATGGCCATCAAAATTCCTTCGAATGCTATTCAATGTATCAATCCCGAATTCTATGATGCTACAATAATCGACGCTACATTTAAAAATGAGCGCTCACCGTAAGTCCAAGATATGCTCAATGTCTTCCACTACCATCCACCTCAATCGATGATTAATGAGGCCAGTTTACTACAAGCTTGCATTTTAGTTTAAGATATTTTATTTTAGATAGATTGTAGGAATAGTTTTGAAGTTATTTTGTTTTATTTGTATCTATTTAAACCCTTTCATGCATTTAGAAAGGGTCCTTAATTTGTAATATTTTTTGACTTGGAGATTACATTTTTTGTACCGCATTTACTTCTATATTCTTTTATAAAGGATCACATCTCGCGATTCCCCGTGCAGAATTATTTTTTAAGAGTTGCATTTCTCGTACCTCGTAGTTGATTTTGCATTGGAATTGTTGGATTAGTGTATCGCATTTCATTTGAAAGTCTCAGATGGATATGTATTTCTATCTATTCACCGTTAATTTCTTTTGTCATATCATATTCTATTTTAAATTTGCTATCGTTTATGTGTGCTTCGTTTTTACAATATTTCTTTATATATATCATTTTTGAGTATATTAGAAATATTTATCTTTCTTACAGTATGTAAATGATATACAATGATGAATACAAGATGTATACTAACTCGTTTAATTTCTTAAACAGAAGTTATCTTTATTGGTTGATGCACATTACAATTAAGTCATAATAGAGCACATCAATTATAGAACCGCACATGACATCTTCAGAGTTGTCACGAATTTGTTTTGTATGGGTAGTTGGTTTAAGTATAAATGTGCGTTCGTCTATTAGTGCTGTGTTTATAAAGTTCCATTCTCTTCAACTATGATTCAATGGTGGTGATGTAGCCATGTGGACCGCTTGTTGAGCTAAAATTTGTTGAAGGTTAAGCAAAGCATTTCCTAGAGGCCGTATCATTTGAATAGCATCGATTTTTCTCTTTTCATGTTCTTTTTGTATCCTTTTGAATGCAATTGTGATAGATCTGTCAACTTTGGTCATATATGAAGTGCAATATGAAGCTATAGCATATGCATTTAAAACATATTGAGTATTTGTATTTGCATTCCATAGGTGTGGCATATTGTATGCAAAGCTATTATTCCATATTTCTGATGGTTTTCGTTACAAGAATACCGTTGGTTGTGTTAATGTACTTCGTATTAATTCGATGCGCTTCGTTAACTGGAATTCATCTAAGAAATCTTCATGGCTAGTTGATTTGTCATAGTGTTTTTTCTCTAAGGTGCTTTGCAAGGACAAAACTTTTTCATTTATCGACCCATGTACTGAAGTAATTGGTTCAAGAATCCTTGTTCTTTTGATTGGTAGCATTGGAAATTTGTATCTAGACTGTGATACTTTTCTTTTTTATAGCTTTTGGTGTGATGATGTTCATGTATCTTTGCGAGTTCTAGATCAAGGTGATTTGTGCTACAAGTTATATAGTTATCCAAGAAGTTTTAATTTCGTTAATATTAATCATATACTTGAGCATTTTCTATCCATATAAGAGCATGTTCATGCGCACTACCTCTATTTTTCAACTTAGTTACAAAGTAGTAATCTAATATTTTGCCAAAAAATGTGTTATCTTGACAGACTGAATTCGCTTCAATGCACTTGTCTTATGTCTATAGTAACGTGTACATGTTGTATCGGATCCTTCCCGACAAGAAAATGAATGTTGCATTCTCAAATACTTCAATGTGTTTCTCTATTTCTATCGTTATGTAATTTAATAAAAGTTTGTACTAGTGGTGTCCAAAGATGTCTCCGCATTTGTAAATGTAAGAAAGAAAGTTAAAGACCTAATTGTCGTGTCATTGCAAATATATGTTTCTCGCATTTATGATGGTAATCAGGAGAACACTATCCGTTTGAAATCTATGTATCCAATGTGACTTTTTAGTAACTTTTCTAAATCGGGTTTGTACTTAACATCTTTGCTAACAACTTTCTTTCTTGTAATTTTCCTTTTCTTATTCATACCGAGATGATGAGAGATGACCTTTTCAATGAGTATTTGCATTGTCTTGAAGAACAAATTTGTGATGTGATAGAGAAAGTGACTATTGCAACGCATTTGTTCATTTTACTATTTTCGTAACAAAATCTTCGTAGTATATCATTGTCACGTGGATTTCCAACGAATAAGGTTGGGAAACTCATCTCTTCTCGTATGTTTTTCTTTGAATATTCCAAGTACCGTTGTCCCTCTAATGTATGTACATTTCTTTGTAATTCAAGTCCAATGCTTGAGATGTTTTTTTGAAATTGCAATGTCTTACATATTGGACATTTAGTTTTTCATGTGTCTTCATAATTTGTTTGCTTGTAAATTCCTATGGGAGTACTTTTTCGTGATGAACAATTTTTATCTACTATTTTATTTCTATTTTGTCCAATTTTATTTGGGTCATTTGTACGTATCATTTGTCTCAATTTCGTTAAATTCTATTCTATCGTTGTTGTTTTTTGCATTTGTACTATTCTCATGTTGCAGCATTGCATCGATTTGTATTTCGATTTGATAAATAATGGTTCATAATGAATGTGATGTACTTGTTTCAAATGATAATATGTTGTACGTTTAGTTGAAATTTGTTTTTGATTGCAGTAATTCACAATGGCTTTACCGGTAAATAGCCATATTTGTATGTTTACATTGAATATGATTGATGTCCATTGCAAGGAAATTGATGTTCTACGAAGCTATGTGTCAACATAGTGAATTACATGAAGTTGATATAACATGACAGGATCTAGTTCATATTGGTATGACTTTGCCTCCGTGTCATTTTACTTGCATAATTGAGAAAATAACGAAAGTGCATAAGTATTTCAAATGCATCAACAAAACAATTTTGTGAGTATATGCAAATTGCCGTAGTCTAAAGAGACTATGGTTCATTAAAACGATATCAATATTAGTATCTATGTGATGTTTTTTTGTCGCATACTATTTTTCAATGTCTATGATTTCAACCATTTTTTTCCATGTATTTATTCTTTAGATTCGTATGGTGATTTGTTTACTAAATAATATGTATCTTATATTTTTTTTCCTCAAAGATGAGGAGAGCTTATATAATATTTTTTGCTTTGTTGAATATATCTCTATGATAATGCTTACTAGCACAAAATACTAATTTTACCGTTATATTGTATCTTTGATTTCGTGTGCGTAAAATAAGAGAAGAAAAGTTGCAAGTAACTAGTTCCTACTTTGCATCTCTCATGTTTCAAAAGTATCACCGCAAAACAAAGAATATGCAACGCTGATTATTGTCTTTGAAAACATGAATCTCAAGACAATGTGCTATGTATTCTAGAAGTAATTCACTTTTGTATACAATAGAAAGCAAGGAAATACAAACATTGTGGTATGTCTTCATTAGTAAAGCACTGCTAGTTGTAAACAACACAATTGTAATTACGAATATGTATGTACAATTAGATATGCACTATAGCATAATAGCATTCAAGGCAACAATATGCTTCATACAAAGACATTTAATAATTCAAAGAGAAGTAGGAGAAGAAAAGGTTAATTGGCAGTTTCAACCCTGCAAGAATAAGGTATTAATAAACCAAAGAAATACATTAGAGGACAAGGTTTTTGTAGATTATTAGCAGGAGCTCATAATATATCGTAAAATCAAGATTCAGAGAATGCTATTTCAAGGAGTCGATAAGTGTTACTTTATCTCCGAATCTCAAAAGATGTCGGCACCGATATTTGACTTGAAAAATGGGTATGCTTCCTAATCTCAAATATAAGAATAACCGTGTTTTATGATTAAAAAGCAGACGGCTTTACTTTCCTTACAATTAGTAAACATCAAGAACCATTTGAGCATGAGCTTCATGCTATTGGCTCATAACACTGGTATTCTTCCAAGCAAGATAAGTACATTCTCATAGTAATGTATTACTTCACAAAATGGTAGAAGCAATTTCAGTTGTAGCCAACTCGATGAAATTATTGATTTCATCGATCAATTCATCATTACCAGTTCGGTGTACCTAACGCTCCGGGTCCGTGATAATGCATCTTATTTTCCGGGTAATAGTATAATGGAATTTGCAATTAAAAGAGGTTTTAAATTGAAATATTAAGCTAACTTTATTCACAAGGTAATGGTTTAGTCAATCCACTAATAAAAATTTCAAAATCATTAAAAGGGACTATTGATCGAAAGCCAAACAGAATTGGCACAAATGTTTAATCTTCGCATCAAGGGTCAAGGGTATTACCTTAAAGCTTCTATTGGAATCCCACCTTTCAATTTAGTTTATGGTGTGTTAGTTGTAATAACATCAAATCTAGCTCTTCCATCATTAGTCCTGCACTATCAAGAAAATAATATGCTTTCACATTCTAAACTTAAACGCTAACCTTTGAAAGTTCATGCCATAGCTTTATAAACCTTTTTTTTCTATTTTCCAATGCGATTAATCAACTAACAAGCCTTGATTGCCATTAATGTATTTTTCTCCACTGTCTTAGCAAGTATGTCTTTCCTCCGATGTGACCGATGCATTCGCAAACCTTCCGATGCGACGATGCCTTTTAAGCCTAAACTTCAAACACATATAAATTACAAATTCATAAACACATCAACAAATGGGCTATCAAGAGTTTTATTAACATGTTCCACCGTTATGATTTCCTCCAATGCGATTTGTGAGGTGCTACAAGGTTAATAAATTCCTTCCGTTAATTCGATTTATTATATTATTTTATTTTTTTACTATATCAATTAAAAAATATATAAATTTAATTTTTATATTTAATTCTTTATTTTTTAAATTTATTATTTTATTTTTGAAATTCATGAAATCTCTTGTTCATAATTAATCTTTATGCTCTCACCATTCCGTTAGACTCTCGTCCATATACGAACCGTATTCATTTTTATTTTTTAAATCTACGTACTCTAAGTTCTAACTTCAAATACATATAAATCATAGTTCATAAACACACTTTCCCGTCATCGTGCGTACGGGACTTTTATTAACATGTTCTCATTGCTATGATTTTCTCCGATCGGTCCGTTTTAAAAATGCGTACTATGCATATAATATGCTCTCATATTCTAACCCCAACGCTAAGCTTTGAAAAGTTCGCGCGATGCCTTCATAAACGTTTCTTTTCTATTTCCCGATGTGATTAATCGCAACTAAATGCTTTTGATTGTAGTTAATGCATTTGCCAATGTTCCGATGCGATGCCCTTCCTCCGATGCGATCGATGCATTCACAAACGTTCGTATGCGATTAATGCCTTTTAAAGCTTTAACTTCAAACACATATAAATCACAAGCCCATAAACACATCGGCTCCACAATCGCCATCGAGACTTTATTAACATATTCCGTTGTTATGATTTTCTCCGATGCAATTCGCGACTGTCCCACAAGGTTAATAAATTTTCCGTCTATTCGATTTATTATATTATTTTATTTTTTACTATATTAATTAAAAAAAATATAACTTTAATTTTATATTTAATTCTTTGTTTTTCAAATTTATTATTTTATTTTTAACTATGTAATTTCTTGTTCATAATTAATTCTTTGTGCTCAACCTTACCCGTTTACACTGTGATCCATACAAACTCGTATTCATTTTTATTTTTTAAATCTACGCACTCTAAGCCCAAATTTCAAATACATATAAATCATACTTCATAAACACATCTGGCCTCCGTTATTGCCATCGACACTTTTATTAAGATGTTCCGCTGTTATGATTTTCTCCCGATGCGATTCGTGAGAGGTCAATACAAAGTTAATAAATTCTTCTCGTCCATTCGATTTATTATAATTTATGCATTTTCCAATGGTTTAAAAACCAACAATTGCACCGCCTATCAACCGAATAATATGCATTCTTAGCTTTTAAAACAACACGTACTACACATATAATATGCTTTCATATTCTAACCCCAATGCTAATCCCTTTGATATTGCATAAGCTCTTATTCATTTCATTTTTCGATACAATCAAGTATTTTAAATAATCGCCAATTGTTGTACTATACAACAACCCTCCCCATTTTTAAATTTTTGGAATAAATCCCATTTAAAAATAGGCCCGCTTTTTATATCTTTTCCATAAATAAAAAAATGCATATCACATTTTATTCACAAAGTTTACGAGTTTTAAAAACTTTCCGATCCGATCGTTTAAAAGACCTTTAACATATTTCAACATATTAGAAAAAATTTATACTCGTAATATGTTAAAATGAATAGTAAATCGCAATCGAAAATTCGGAAAAGTTCTTTAAAGAGTCATATTGGTTTGAGAAGTTTCGATGCGATCGTGTTCAATTCCAATCGCATTTCGAATAATATTAAGTATTTCACATTTTCTATTTATAACAATGCGATGCGATTTATCACAATCACGTCTCGTGAAAGAGATTAAACATTTCATTCGTCTCATCGTTAGGACTCCGATGCGATTTGCTCAATCGCAATTGCATTTTCTGGGAGATAGATTATAACAACACTTCATTTTAAGTCTGGCGTAACTGGATTTGGAAATAACGTTTTAATTCCGAAACAAATTGCGATGTGATCATCAGCAGAATCGGAAAAATCGCATGAATCAATTTCTATTTATCTCGCGCACCATTGAAGACTTGCGATGCGATTGTTATTTTATTCATCGCATCGCAAAAGATCAAAAGTGAATTTTAAAAAATTGCCTCGATGTATTTATTTAAGATTTTGTATAAATATTTGAGATTCTATGATATAACATTACACAACAACAAGTATACAAGCAATAACAAGAGAATGCAATTATAGAAATTTAAAATTTAAATTAAATTATGTTCTAAATAAACTTTATCATTTTTTTATTATTATTTATTTTAATTATGAAAACTTTAAAAAATTATTTAAAAATAATAATTGTAAAAAAATATTAGGATTCAAATTTGTTCAAATGTTAAATAAATCTAATACAAATAATAATACTTAAAATTGTCATTTTTTAAAAAAATAATTTTATTAATTGGGATTATGTTAAATAGTTATAGCAACACTCTATTTTTCTAATTCGTATTCAAATTTTCACCAATTACATGATAAACATTAATACATAAAGTTGATGATTATTACTTAAATTAGTTATATTTGAACTAAACTATATCACTTTCGTATATATGTAGATTAACTTCATAGTTTGACTCGTTTTCGAACCTCCACACCTCCGACATACTTCGCCCATGAGTATTAATTGTACCGTGAGTAATTATATCAATTTAATCGTTTCGATATTTCTCAGATCTTATCTCATTAAGTGCTTGGTACCAATTTTTATGACTCTATTAATTTCGTTCTCAAGTTGCTATTTTAACTAATTCGCTTTTCGTTTGTATAGAAATACATGTCAATCTAGGCGCTCACTCTATTAGTATTGTACTTAAGTTGTGCATTAAAGGTTATAAAACTCTTTCTAATTAATATGAGATTAACAAAACATGTCTTACCACATTAACTTTACCCTTCAAATGTGCTTTATTCTAATCTAGTATAGTTGAAACCATAGGTAATAAAATAAGGTTATAAGGCCATAGGTAATTATATAAAGACTTTTATCGTATGCAATAAAGATCGACCCCATACAACTTATTCATTAGCAATATATTCCTCCGCTTACGTTACTATATACATAGTTTTTACTTGTCGCTCCAAATTATTGAATTTTGGTGAAGGAAGTTGTTTAGTTTTCATTAAATTATAAGTTAGTTATTAATATATTTTCTACCGGGTTGAAAATACTTTTAAGAGCCATTGCATTCACATCATTAAATAATTTATTAAAGAACACAAATTACAAATTTATCTTTACTCGCTTCGAGGATTACATTAAACTAAATCCATGTCGAATCTACATTTATCATTCCGTCATTTCTTGATTATACAAATGCTCATAGTTGTCCACCTATTCTACCGCGAAAACCATCATGGAAAAAATAAAATTCAAATTTCAATGTTATTAATCATACATAGAATCATTATTAACAATAAGGTTTTCCATCGAATATGTAATTTATGACATTCATTATGCAAATGCGTATCCGAGTTGGAGGATCTAGTGATGTCACAAAACATCTCATGTAGATCTCTTGATATCAACAACCATTAATTCAAAATTAAATAGCATAAAATTATACTAGCTTGTACCGCTTACTTTGCGGGGTTGTTCTTTTGCTTAAAGCTCTGAATTTTATTTTTGCTCTTTAGATTTTCCTCGTTCTTTGACCATCGAAATCTTCAGACTCTCGCTTCAAGACATCTCCGTGCTGCATTTATCGTGCAACTGACACTGCTAGCTAAAGCTTTCGCAAGTCGTGGCCGGAACTGTGTCTGCCTCAAGGTAAGCAAGGTTTGCTAAGAATAATTTCTCTTACTCTTTCACGTAATTCCACACATTAAATTTGGTTTCTTGCTTTGATTCTCCCGAGTGCAAGTGGATGATATTCTACCTACAATTTACATGATAGCCAATGGGAATGTTGATGATTGCAATCTTCGAATTTGATGCCGGGTGCATCCCACAATTCTCATTTCTTTTAAACAAATTTACAAAGTTCCTAGAAGTACTTCTCAAGATTGTATCATACAAGAGGAAACATAGAAAACATAATTTGTTAGGTCTCTAACATGAGAATACCATTTATATCACCCTAGAGGATTCAAAGTCATTTCCTCGAACGAATTTGTTTACTAAAGCCTGCTATTAAAAATGTAGATTATTATCATCATCACTTTCCGAATCAAATTCCACTTCATTTGTAGCTTCCTGGGGATAAGGCATGAAAACTATGTTCTTGTTCGCCTTAAAATTTTTTTGCGATAATTTTAATTCTCAAAGACATAAAATACTTTTCCTAATTTTAATTTATTTTAAATTATTATTTAATTAAAAATTACTTCGTTGTAATTTTAATTTTTTCCGAAACCTTCAAGATTTACGTCGCAATTTTACTTTTCAACAAAAAATACATCACGACAGACCGTATGTTTTGAAGTTTGTTTCTATTTTCTTTAATCGCATTATATCGTAATTTTACTTTTCAACAAAAAAAATAAATCTCAAAGAGTGTATGTTTTGAAGTTTGTTTCCATTGCATTATTTTATTATTTGATCGAAAAATTAAAATAAGTATAATTTCATATAGAATAAATTTTTATTATCCTATAAATCCTTGCGTGACCGGATTCTATACAATTTATCTCACGCTAAAATGCATTCGCTCTCCCCCGCATTATTTTTTGGCCTTTTTTATTTTTTTATTTTTTGCAATTTTAACTAACCTCGACAAGACAAGATCGCTTACCAAGACGACTTTGAATGACATTTTCTAACAAAATAGTCTGTTCTCTTGTTTTCGATTTGTCGAAAATTTTCATTCGTGGTTCTCCAAATTCGATATATGATGATGCTCTTGAAGTACTCCCGAGCGATCGCTAGAGTCCCGTTCTCTTAAACTATCGATTTTGTCGAAAAGTTTTGATTGGAGGTTCTCCAAATTCGACGTATGATGATGCTCAAGTAATTCCCGACCGATCCCCACAAATTTACTTTCGCATCTACAATCCGTGATAAGGTTCATAGTTTTCTAGTTCCCAATCTTTAAGTACAACCGATTCTTGAAATATCGTCTAAATTTCGTGTCGAACTCTCGCTCACAAAAGGTTTTACAAAATAGTGACTGCTAAAAGACAACATAAGTAACAAAATTTGATTCTATGTCTTTCGCTCAAGAAAAAATAATACCGCCATCTAAACCTATCCTATTTTCGCATTCTCGCTCGTTTTTTAAAATAAAAACATATGACACCGTTACAAAGACTTCGGGGCCTTTATATGTGGTAGCACATATTACACTAAAAATAAAACTAAATCAATATGCCCTTTCGTGAGCACTAAAATGAAGGCTCATATTAAAAATATCAAAATGTTTTAACATTAGCTCTTATAACAAAGTATCTTTATAAAAAATTTCGTGGCATATAAAACATATTAAAACCTTTTACATAAATCCTTTGCATTGTTCACCATTTTAGAAAGCAAATAACACAAAAAACTCGGAGATAAAAATGGAATGAAGTTGAAAACAAGTAAGGAAGCAACAGAACAGATGCAAAGCCAAGGGAGTTTATAGATTATGGCAGCTATAGCTTATTGAGAATAGTACTGTTTACACCATAGTCTAGAGATTCCACCGGCAAGATACTACGCATCAGTTTTTCCCGATTGTGACATTAATTCATCTTGATTAGACATATGTTTTGAATTTTTTTTTAATTTTTATTATATTCACTATTATAAGATTTATTATTGTGTATTTATTTTAATTATTTTAATTGAATTATCTCGTTATCCGATCGTCAAAAAATTTCACTTCTTATTGCAAAATGCCTAGATTTTATCACCATTATTTGTACCGTCGTTACAAAAAGATTCATATTTATGCTGCAGTTCAGATTTTTATGTGGAGTCGCATTAAGCAAAAATAACGAGAGAGTGCCGAGCCGTCCATTATGGTCTGTCAGATAGCACAAGCCGTTTTTCTTCGGTGATTTCCAAGACCATTTATGAATTTGCTGTATCGTTATATACCGCAAATAGAAAAGAAATGTTTATAAAGCAAGGTTATGCGTA
This sequence comes from Pinus albicaulis, assembly GCA_034641835.2. Lineage (NCBI taxonomy): Eukaryota > Viridiplantae > Streptophyta > Pinopsida > Pinales > Pinaceae > Pinus > Pinus albicaulis. The sequence continues at coordinate 88,472 of JAXQQM020078078.1, read as the reverse complement.
GTCCATTTTTTTAAAGCGAGCCCGATGCATATTTTTTCATTGCCAAAATTAAAGTTGTATTTTTTTTAATTGATATAGTAAAAATTAAAATAATATAATAAATTGAATGGACAAAAGAATTTATTAACTCAAGGGGGACTTCACGAATCGCATCTTTATGGAAAATCATAACAATGAATACGTGTTAATAAAAGTTGCGATGGCGATCATGAGTCATAAAGCTTTATGAACCGTGATTTATATGTGTTTGAAACTCGCTAAAAGGCATTAATCGCATCTAACGTTTGCGAATGCATTAATCGCATTCGAGGAGGGGCATCGCATCGAACATTGGCAAATGTATTAATCGCAATCTAAGCATTGAGTTGCGATTAATTGCATCGAAAATAGAAAAGTAGAAGGTTTATAGAGCCGTGGCGCCGTAAATTTTCAAAGGTTGCTTAAGTTGGGATTAGAATAATAGAGCATATTATATGCGTAGTCCGCATTGTTTTAAAGCGTATCCTCGATGCATATTATTAAGTGTATTTGATAAGCATATTTGGTGTTGGTTTTTAAACGATTGGCAAATGCATAGATTGTATTAAATCGAATGGACATTTAAGAATTTATTAACTTTGTGGGACCTCATGAATCGCATCGGGAGAAAATCATAACAACGCAACATGTTAATAAAAGTCCCGATGGCGATAACGAGGCCGATGTGTTTATGAATCGTGATTTATATGTATTTGAAGCTCCGCTTAGAGTGCGTAGATTTAAAAAATAAAAATGGATACAATTCGTATATGGACAAGAGAGTGTAGAGTTATATTTTTTTAATTAATATTGTAAAAAATAAAAATAATAAATCTATAATGATTTTGTTCAAACAATAAAGTAGATTGGGATATGTATTTTTTAAACTATACATACTAAAACAATGTAAAAGTATTACAAAAGAAAACTTATCGAAGTTTTCCATTGTGTGATAAAGTACAACATATCAAATGAATGTTTTGCAACCGTGGACCTCGTCAACGTGAAAAAACTTAAACCAAATATGGAAAATAAATTTGCCTTATAGAACTTATCTAGTCCGAGACTTGGCTACTGCAATTGGTCGTAAGACATAAGAACTTGCGATTTTCGATTGCAATTGGGCGAATTTATCATCATTCAACAATAGCAAAGAAAACATATTCCCAAATTGTTATGCAATGTGGAAATCAAATCCGCCTTATAAAACTTATCGGATCCGAGACTTACGGATTTAATGAGTCCAAAACAAAAGAACTTTCGATGCGATTGTTATTTTGCCTTTATATTTATTCATCGCATCAATAAAAGATAAAAGGTGAATTTTAAGATTTATTACAAGGATTTTGCGATTTCCGATTATACGACACGTTGGAGAGCATTTATGTTGAAATATGTGGAGATTAAAATGGTAATTAAAATCTTTGTAGTCGTTTCCTCATTATTGTGTTTTATTTCGCTCTAAAGCATTCGTTTCGAATTGGAGAAAAAAGTTCGAATCCTTTTATTCGTTATAATCCAGAGAGAGTTTACCCGATTCTCGAAATGTCAAAGAGTAGCGTAAAGTCTAAAGTTGCTTTGTTGCAAATGCTCCCGTGCTAAACATGCCACCCAAGGAAAAAATCGGCCAAGCTCAAGCTAGTCATCGACACCTCCGTCAAGGATCAGAAGACATGGGAGAATGTATACAATTTGCTTGAAAGAGAGAAACCTAGGGTTGTTCTCGCCCAAAGCAACTATTCCCGATGAAGAAGATTCGTAGTCTGATCAATCTCAACTTAGTGTATCGTAGTACCCATTTTTTACACCGAGTTGGTGCTCCGGCAAGTATTTTCCTACTATGATGTTATCAAATAGCTCGTCGACAATGTGACCATTCAAAACAGACTTTGTTTCTCGCTTCGGATCGCTGTTCGGGTCATTCAGGCGTAAGATACAAAGTACGGTACCATCTTCCCAATCCAAAAAAGATTTACAACAAAGAATTTCTTAAAGAATATGCTACAGAACATGCAAAACTGTGCAGAGCTAATCAAAGAGTGGAAGAATAACCCCCGAGAAACATAAGCAAGAGGCATCAAGTATGTACTGTAGAGTCTCTCGGCACTTCCATATTGTTATGTCGCAACAATGATGTGTAGGTTGTTCCGAAACGACAACTCGCTATAGATTTTTCTATTCAAATGGTCCCGTTAATTCATTCGCTATTAATTCCGAAATTATGGGATTGGGTCGGCCATTTTGCCTGACAAGATAGCGACCGAATTCTAGAGTATAGAAAAGATAAGAATTCATGGAATTCTTCGTATTTCCATTTTTGTGGTTATATTTTGGACACCCTTTGTTTCAATTCTCGAGTTCCCCATGCTAGGTTGAAATGGACTCCAAAAGAACCTATTCCTATTCATGTGTATCATAGTTTTCATGGAAAGAACATTTCAAAGTTCATGTTTACGTAGGACCGCCATGGTTTTCTAATTCCAATCTACCAAACCATTTTTGGTCATTTCCTCCTAGATCGTCCAATAAAGCCAAGATCGATTTGTCCGCTATTGGAGATCAAGCGAGAAGACAAATTCACTTATATCGTAATTTTTGGGAGTATTTTTTCAGCCACATATCCTTCCCCATATGTTCTAGATAAGCTTAGCTCGTGATTTCCATAAACCGACGCGCTGAAGGAATGTTCAGAGTTTTTAAAAGAAATAAAAAGCTTATGTGGCTCACCTTTCCCTTTTAATCGTGGCAAATATACTTACTATTTTTGCTCATAAATATAGCAGTTGGTAAGATTTAGTCTTAAGTTTTCAACAATTCCCCGGAAGACAATACGACCCAAGGAAAGTGGCACATGATTTTACTACCTCTCGTTTCAATTGCCCGATTTGAGCATGAACCGTACATTTTTTATGATTTATTTGTTTCCATGGATGATATATCCCAAGTCTGATTCGGCCCAAGTCCAAGTTACGTGGCCGAGGGACTTGAAATTTTTTTTGTTGTGTAGAAGCCAAAGGTTACTATCGTGTTTCGATCGCCTCGAGAGCTCCCACACAAGAGAAAGCATCACAACAAGCAGAAGTACTTCCGGTAAAGAAGTAGAAGGAGTTGATCCCGTTTTTAGGGAAAAAGGATGATACAGAAAGACGAGAGTGCCAAAACGAAACAACTTCTCAAAAATATATACGTGCTTCCTAAAGGCAACACGAAAAGAGAACACTCAAAAATGATGCCTAGGTACATATTGAAAAGGAAAGTACGTAAAGTAAAAATACCGAACATGCACACAATAATGATGCAAAAGTTCTCAACTTAGAGGACAAGTATACCGAATTGGTTGTTTCTTCTCATTTGCTAAATCAATATCAACAATTTGCACAGAGATAGGATCGCAAAACAATCCTCAAGTCGACAAGTCCAAAGATCGTGATGTGGAAATCATTCCCCGAAAACCCGACCGGAGAAATTATGCTAAAGATAGAAGAAATCCCTCCTTTTGGATATATTCTATGGGCCCGAAACATGTGGCCGTGGTAAGAAAACAAAGGAAAAGGAGGAGAACGTATCAAGATGCTCTTTTGGCATCACAGGGGGAGTTTCTAAATGTTGTTTATAAAATGCCGAGGTGGATCCATCTCGAGGATCTCACCAAATTGTCTCGCATGTCGGTGCCTATAGTGCCGCCACTATAGATAAAGCTTCCCAAGTTTCACAACAAGAAAACAAAAAGATATGCAAATTGCTATCTTTGAAGAACAAAGCTGGTGTGGTCATAAAAAGATTATTGAGTTGGAACAACGAGTACAAAGGATGCGTAACTCTGCGCTAAACAACTAGAAGAGCAACTCAACTTTGAAAAGAAAAATATCGATGAACAAGCCTTGGGCAAACAACATCATTTGACTCAAGAAGTAGAAAAAGCTACAAAATCTTACAAAATGAGAGAAATTCAAAAGTTGAAGAGGAAAAATGTTCCAACTGTAAATGGACAAGTTGAAGGAGTATCCCAAGCCAGATCAATTCATTATTGAAGCTCTTGAAATGAAAAAACTGCTATCTCAACAATTAAATGAATTTTTTTTTAAATTGGACAAATCGAACCTTTCGTACGAAGTTACATCGGCTTCGATAGATAAATCGCTCACCGTTACAAGAAATTGGAAGATGTCAAGGATAAAATTTCCGAGTTTCTTTCATGGCAGGATACAAGAGGAAGGAAGAAAAGCTAACCTTCCTAGAATTGAAGAGAGACAAGGAAATTCTATTTATGGAATGGGAACAAATTTCAGCTAATAAAATCGAAAGAGCTACATCAAGGGAAGCAAAATTTTAATGAATAATACAACACAATTGATTAATGACAAACTCGTACGCTACCAATTTGGTCTCGTATTGTACTCCAAGTGAGTTACCTAAAGTAAAATGAGTCGATTCTAGGTGGAAGCAAGAGATAGTCGATAAAAATAAAAAATTAGCAAACTTCAAGGAATTTCATGGGATAATATGTGGTCTTATCCGATCAAGCCACATAGTCACCGTATGGCCATCAAATTCCTTTCGAATTCTATTCAATGTATCATTCCCGAATTCTCTCGATGCTACATACACTGACAATTACATTTAAAAATGAGTCGACCAACGTCTTAAGTCCAAGATATGCTCAATGTCCGCTACCTTCGTTCATCCACCTCAATCAATGATTAATGAGCCGCCTCTTACTACAAGCTCGCATTTTATTTTAAGATATTTTATTTTAGATAGATTTGTAGGAATAGTTTTAGTTATTTTGTTTTATTGAGTACTCATTTAAACCCTTTCATGCATTTAGAAAGGGGTCCTTAAAGTGTAATATTTTTCACTGAGATTACATTTTTTGTACCGCATTTACTTCTATATTCTTTTATAAAGGATCACATCTCGCGATTCCGTGTGGAATTATTTTTTAAGAGTTGCATTTTTGTACCTTGTAGTTGATTTTGCATTGGAATCATTGGATTAGTGTATCAAATTTCATTTGGAAAGTCTCAAGATGGATACGTATTTCTATCTATTCAATGTTAATTTTTGTCATATGATATTCTCGTTTTAAATTTGCTATCGTTTATGTGTGCTTCATTTTACAATATTTCTTTATATATATCATTTTTGAAAGTATATTAGAAATATTTATCTTTCATAGGTGTATGTAAATGATATACAATGATGAATACGTATTAATATAACTCGTTTAATTTCTTAAACAGTAGTTATCTTTATTGGTCGCTGCACATTACAATTAAGTTATAATAGAGCACATCAATTATAGAACCGCACATGACATCTTCAAGAGTTGTCGAATTTGTTTCTAAGGGTAGTCGGGTTTTAAGTATAAATGTGCTTCGTCTATTGGTGCTCTGTTTATAAAGTTGCATTCTCTTCAACTATGATTCAATGGTGGTGATAGAGCTATGTGGACCGTTTGCTGAAGCAAAATTTGTCAAGGTTAAGCAAAGCATTTCCTAGAGGCCGTATCATTTGAATAGCATCAATTTTGCTCTTTCATGTTCTTTTCGTATCCTTTTGAATGCAATTGTGATAGATCCGTCAACTTTGGTCATATATGAAGTGCAATATGAAGCTATAGCATATGCATTTAAAACATATTGAGCATTTGTATTTGCATTCCATGTGTGTGGCATATTGTATGCAAAGCTATTATTCCATATTTCCGATGGTTTTCATATAAGAATACCATTGGTTGTGTTAATGTACTTTGTATTAATTCGATGTAAGAAGTTTCGTTAACCGGAATTCATCTAAGAAATATTCATGGCTAGTTGATTTGTCATAGTGTTTTTGTCGATGGTACTTTGCAAGGACAAAAATTTTTCTATTTATCGACCCATGTACCGAAGTGAATTGGTTCAAGAATCCTTGTTCTTTTGATTGGTAGCATTGGAAATTTGTATCTAGACCGTGATTCTTTTCTTTTTTATAGCTTTTGGTATGATGATGTTCATGTATCTTTGTGAGTTCTCGATCAAGGTGATTTGTGCTACAAGTTATATAGTTATCCAAGAAGTTTTCAATTTCTAAGTTAATATTAATTCCATATAATCGGAGCATTTTCTATCCATATAAGAGCATGTTCATGTGACTCACCTCTATTTTGCAACTCAGCTTACAAAGTAGTAATCTAATATTTTGCCAAAAAATGTGTTATCTCGATGCATCAATTGCTTCAATGCACTTGTCTTATGTCTATAGTAACGTGTACATGTTACTGGATCCTTTCTAACAAGACAATGAATGTTGCATTCCTCAATTGTTTCAATGTGTTTCTCTTTATTTCTATTGCTATGTAATTTAATAAAAGTTTGTACTAGTGGTGTCAAAATATGCTCTGCATTTGTAAATGTAAGAAAGAAAGTTGGAAGACCTAATTGTCATGTCATTGCAAATATATGTTTTTGCATTTGTTGATGGTAATCAGGAGAAATTCCCATTTGTTTGAAATCTATGTATCCAATGTGAATTTTTAGTAACTTTTCTAAATTCACCAGATTTTAACATCTTTTACTGGGTACCTTCTTTCTTGTAATTTTCCTTTTCTTATTCGTACTAAGATGCATGAGATGACATTTTCAATGAGTATTTGCATTGTCTTGAAGAACAAATTTGTGATGTGATAGGGAAAGTGACTATTGCAATGCATTAGATCCCATTTTACTATTTCTTGGTAACAAAATCTTTGTAGTATATCATTGTCACGTGGATTTCCAACGAATAGTGTTTGGAAACTCATCTCTTCGCATGTTTCTCTTTGAATATTCCAAGCCAGTTGTTGTCCTCTACCGGTATGTACATTTTTTGTATCCAAGTCCAATGCTTGAGATGTTTTTTTGAAATTTAAAATGTCTTACATATTGGACATTTCGTTTTTTCATGTGTCTTCAATTTTTCGTTTGTAAATTCCTATGGGAATACTTTTTCGTGATGTACAATTTTTATCTCGCTATTTTATTTTCATTTTGTCCAATTTTGTTGGGTCATTTGTACGTATCATTTGTCTCAATTTGTAGAAATTTATTCTATCGTTGGTGTTTTGCATTTGTATTTATTCTATGTTGCGCATTTATAAACATTTGTATTTGATTTGATAGTAATGGTTCATAATGAATGTGTGATGTGTTTGTTTCAAATGATAATATTATGTTGTACATTTAGTTGACATTTGTTTTTGATTGGTAGTAATTCACAATGGTTTTATCGGTAAATAGCCATATTTGTATGTTTACATTAAATATGATCGATGTCCATTGCAAGCAAATTGATGCCTGCGAAGCTATGTGTCACCACTTGAATTACATGAAGTTGATATAACATATCAAGATCCAAATATATTGGTATGATCTTTTTGCCTCCGTGTCATTTTGCTCTGCATAATTGAGAAAAATAACGAAAGTGTACATTTTAAATGCATCGAACAAACAATTTCCAGGAGTATAAGCAAATTGTTGTAGCCCAAAGAGACTATGGTTCATTAAAACGATATCAATATTAACGTATCTAGCGATGTTTTTTTTCGTCGTATAGTAGTTTTCAATGTCTATGATTTCAACCATTTTTTTCCATGTATTTATTCTTCGCATTCGTATGGTGATTTGTTTACTAAGTACTATGTATCTTAGATTTTTTTTTCCTCAAAGATGAGGAGAGCTTCTATAATATTTTTTTGTTTACAATATATCTCTATGATAATGTTTACTAGCACAAAATACTAATTTTATTGTTATATTGTATCTTTGATTTCAAAAGCGCAAAATAAGAGAAGCAAAGTTACAAGTAACTAGTTCCTACTTGCATCTCTCTCGTGTTTCAAAAGTATCACCGCAAAACATAGAAGATGCAATGTTGATTATTGTCTCTCAAAACATGAATCTCACATACAAAGCATGTATTCTAGAAGTAATTCACTTTTGTATACAATAGAAAGCATGAAATACAAGGACATATGTCTTCACTAGTAAAGCTAATCTTTGCTAGTTGTAAACAACATAGTTGTACTACGAATATGTATGTACAATTAGATATGCACTATAGCATAATAGCATCTTGAAGGCAAAGAATATGCTTCATACAAAAACAATGCTTACTAATTCAAAGAGAAGTAGGAGAAGAAAAGGCTAAATGGGTAATAGCCTGCAAGAATATGGTATTGACATTAAACCAAAGAAGATTGTTAGACAAGGTTTTTGTAGATTATTACAGTGAGCTCATAATATATCGTAAAATCAAGATTCGCAGAATGCTATTTCGGGAAGTTAGATAAGTGTTACGATTTCCGAATCTCGCATGCTCATCCGATATTTTACTTGAAAAATGGGTATGCCTCTTCTAATCTCAACTATAAGAATAAACGTGCTTTAAGATTAAAAAGTGCATGAAGCCAACTTTTCCTCTACAATCGGCAGAACATCAAGAACCATTTGAGCAATGAGCTTCATGTTATCAAGTCGATAACACTTCATTCTTCCAAGCAACATAAGTACATTCTCACAAAAGAATAAACATTACTTCACAAAATGGGTAGAATAAATTTCTCTAAAGGTAGCCAACTCGATGAAATTATTTATTCATCGATCAATTCATCATTACCAGGTTCGTGTACCTAACGCTCTCGGTCCGTGATAATGTATCTTATTTTCCGGTATTAGTATAATGGAATTTGCAATAAAAGGAGGTTTTAAATTGAAATATTTAGCTAACTATTATTCACAAGGTAATGGTTTAGCCTAATCCACTAATAAAAATCTCCTCAAAATCATTAAAAGGACTATTGATCAAAGCCAAAGGAATTAGCACAAGTGTTAATCTTGCATCATGGGTCGATGGTATTACCTTAAATCTTCTATCAACTTCACTTTCAATTTAGTTTATGGTAAAGAAGCTGTAATAACATCAAATCTAGCTCTTCCATCATTAGTCCCGTGAAATCTATCAAGAAAAATATGCTTTCACATTCTAACCCCAATGCTAACTCCGAAAAGTTCAGCACCATAGCTCTATAAACCTTTATTTTCTATTTTTCGATGCGATTGATCGCAACTCAATGCTTCTAATTTCCATTAATGCATTTTCCATCGTTCTGGATGCGATGCCCTTCCTCCGATGCGACCGATGCATTCGAAACCTTCCGATGCGATTAATGCCTTTTAAGCCGAAACTTCAAACACATATAAATTACAGCCCATAAACACATCGACTCGCAATGGCCATCGTGAGTTTTATTAACATGTTCCGTTAATATGATTTCCTCCGATGCGATTTGTGATATGCCACAAGGTTAATAAATTCCTCTCGTTAATTCGATTTATTATATTATTTATTTTTTTTACTATATCAATTAAAAAAAATATAACTTTAATTTTATATTTAATTCTTTGTTTTTCAAATTTATTATTTTATTTTTAACTATGCAATCTATTGTTCATAATTAATCTTTGTGCTCAACCTATCTCGCTAGACTCTCTATCCATATACTTTAACCATATTCATTTTATTTTTTAACCCATGACTTGCCGTAACTTCAAATACATATAAATCAGCGCTCATAAACACATTAGCTTCCGTCATCGCCATCGGACTTTTATTAACATGTTCTACCGTTATGATTTTCTCCCCGATCGGGGTCCGCTTTAAAACAATGTACTACGCATATAATATGATCTCATATTCTAACCCCAATCGCTAACTCTCTTTGAAAAGTTCTAAACGCGATGCCTTCATAAACGTTTCTTTTCTATTTTCTTCTTCGATGCGATTAATCGCAACTAAATGCTTCCAATTGTGATTAATGCTTTTGCCAATGTTTCGATGCGATGCCCTTCCTCTCGATGCGATTGATGCATTCACAAACGTTCCGATGCGATTAATGCCTTTAAACCGAATCAAACACATATAAATCATACCATAAACACACGGCTCCGTAATCACCATCGTGGACTTTATTAACATATTCCGTCGTTATGATTTTCTCCGATGCGATTCGTGATTCGCTCCACAAGGTTAATAAATTTTTCCGTCTATTCGATTTATTATATTATTTTATTTTTTACTATATTAATTAAAAAAAATATAACTTTAATTTTATATTTAATTCTTTGTTTTTCAAATTTATTATTTCTATTTTTAACTATGAAATTTCTTGTTCATAATTAATCTTTGTGCTCACTTACCTCGCTACACTCGTATCCATATACAACCGTATTCATTTTTATTTTTTAAATCTACGTACCCCCTCTAAGCCCAAATTTCAAATACATATAAATCATACTTCATAAACACATCGACTCCGTTATTGCCATCGCGCACTTTTATTAACATGTTCCGTCGTTATGATTTTCTCCTATGCAATTCGGAGTACCGTCAAAGTTAATAAATTCTTCCGTCCATTCGATTTATTATAATCTATGTATTTTCCAATGGTTTAAAAACCAACACCAAATCTACTTATCAAATCCGTTGAATATGCACGGTCCGCTTTAAAAAATACGTACTACACATATAATATGCTTTCATATTCTAACCCCAACGCTAACCTTTGATATTGTATAAGCCTATTCATTTCATTTTTTCTTGCATAATCGTTAAGCTTCAAATAATCGCCAATTGTTGTACTATACAACAACCCTCCCATTTTTAAATTTTTGGAATAAATCCCATTTAAAAATAGGCCCACTTTTTATATCTTTTCCATAAATAAAAAAATGCATATCACATTTTATTCACAAAGTTTACAAGTTTTAAAAACTTTCCGATCCGATCGCTAAAAGACCTTTTAACATATTTCGAACATATTAGAAAAATTTTATACTCGAATATGTTAAAATGAATAGTAAATCGCAATCGAAATTCAGAAAAGTTCTTTTTAAAGAGTTGTTATTGGTTTTATAGTTCATGCGATCGTGCTCAATTCCAATCACATTTTAATAATATTAAGTATTTCACATTTTCTATTAAATTATGTTCTAAATAAATTATCATTTTTTTATTATTATTTATTTTAATTAGGAAACTTTAAAAAATAATAATTGTAAAAAAATATTAGGATTCAAATTTTGTCTAAATGTTAAATAAATCTAAATAATAAATAATAATACTTAAAATTGTCATTTTTTAAAAATAATTTTATTAATTGGGATTATGTTAAATAGTTATAGCAAATAATTCTTATTTTTCTAATTCAGATTCAAATTTTCACCAATTACATGATAAACATTAATATGTTGATGATTATTACTTAAATTAGTTATATTTGAACTAAACTATATCACTTTCGTATATATACATTAACTCTATAGTTTGACAGCTTAACTCCACACCTCGACATACTTCTTACCTATGAGTATTAATTGTACCGGGTAGTACTATATCAATTTAATCGTTTTGATATTTCTGGATCTTTTATCTCATTAAGTGCTTGGTACCAATTTTTATGACTCTATTAATTTGTTCAAGTTGCTATTTTAACTAATTCGCTTTCCGTTTCCGTGTATAGAAATACATGTCATTCTCGTTACCACTCTATTAAAGCTGTATGGAAACTTGTGCATTGAAGGTTATTATAAACCTTTTCAATTAATATGAGATTAACAACGTTCAAGTCTTACCACATTAACTTTACCCTTCAAATATGCTTTATTCTCAATCTAGTATAGTTGAAAACCATGTAATAAAGATAAGGTTATAAGGCCATAGGTAATTATATAAAGACTTTTATCGTAAGCAATAAGGATCGACCCCATACAACTTATTCATTAGAAATATATTCCTCCTAGCTATGTTACTATATACATAGTTTTTACTTCACGCTCCAAATTATTGAATTTTGGTATGTGAAGTTGTTTAGTTTTCATTAAATTATAAGTTAGTTATTAATATATTTTCTACCGGGTTGAAAATACTTTTAAGAGCCATTGCATCTACATCATTAAATAATTTATTAAAGAATAAAAATTACAAATTTATCTTTTTCGCCTCGAGGATTACATTAAACTAAATCCATGTCGAATCTACATTTAATACCTGGCCATTTCGATTGTACAAATTCTCACACGTCCACCTATTCGTTGCGAAAACCATCATGGAAAAAAATAAAATTCAAATTTCAATGTTATTAATCATACATAGAATAATTATTAACAACAAGGTTTTCCGCATCGAATATGTAATTTATGACATTCATTATGCAAATGCGTATCCGAGTTGAGGATCTAGTGATGTCACGTACATCTCATGTAGATCTCTTGATATCAACAACCATTAATTCAAAATTAAATAAAGAGTAAAATTATAGCATTGTACCGCTTTCTACTTTGCGCTTGTTCTTTGCTTAAAGCTCTATGAATTTTATTTCGTCTTTAGATTTTTTGTTCTGACCGTCGAAATCTTTGTATTCTCGTTTCAAGACATCCGCAAGTAGATTTATTGTGCGACTCGACACTCGCAAGCAAGCGTAAGTCAGCCGGGAACTGCCCGTCCGATCGTTAAAGGTTTGCTACATAATTTCTCTTACTCTTTCATGTAATTCCACACATTAAATTCGGCTTGCTTTGATTCCAGTGCAAAGTGGATGATATTCTACCCGTAATTTACATATTATGGACTGTGTTTTTAAATGATAAATTTCGATGGAATGCTGATGATCGTAATTCCTTTTCGAATTTGATAAAGTCGTCGCGTCCTACAATTTTTTTGTTTCTTTTAGCAAATTTACAAAGTTCCTAGAAGTACTTCTCAAGATTGTATCATATAGAGAAACATAAAAAATAGAATTTTTTTAGGTCTCTAACATGAGAATACCATTTATATCGTGTTCTCATAGGAGGATTCAAAGTCATTTCCTCGAACGAATTTGTTTACTAAAGCCTCCGTTTATTAAAAAATGTAGATTATTATCATCATCACTTTCTCGAATCAAATTCCACTTCATTTGTAGCTTCGGTATTAGCAAAACATGAAAAACTATGTTCTTTGTTCTGATTAAAATTTTTTGCGATAATTTTAATTCTCAAGAGATAAAATACTTTTCCTAATTTTAATTTATTTTAAATTATTATTTAATTAAAAATTACTTCGTTGTAATTTTAATTTTTCCTAAAACCTTCAAGATTACGTCGCAATTTTACTTTTCAACAAAAATACATCACGCAGTCGTATGTTTTGAAGTTTGTTTCTATTTTCAACGAAGATTACATCGTAATTTTACTTTTCAACAAAAAAATATATCTCAAAGAGTGTATGTTTTTGAAGTTTGTTTCCATTGCATTATTTTATTTGATTGAAAATTAAAAAAAAATATATATATATATATAATTTCATGTAGAATAATTTTTGTCATCCTATAAATCCTTGCGTGACCGGATTCTATACAATTTATCCGGATGCGAAAATGCATTCGCTTCCGCATTATTTGGCCTTTTTTTTTTGCAATTTTAACTAATCCGCGCACAAGACCGCTACGAAGACGACTTTGAATGACATTTTCCGACAAATAGTCTTTTTTTCTCTCTTAAGCTTTCGATTTTAACGTGTAATGTATCGTGGTTCTCCAAATTTGATATATGATCATGCTCTTGAATTAATTCCCGAGCGATCGCTAGAGTCCCGTTCTCTTAAGCTATCGATTTTGTCGAAAAGTTTCTTGATTCGAGGTTCTCCAAATTCGACGTATGATGATGCTCTTGAAGTAATTCCCGACCGATCGCTACAAATTCCGTTTCTTGCATCTACAATATGTGATAAGGTTCATAGTTTTCCAAAGCTCCCAATCTTTAGGTGTTTAGTCCGATTCTTTAAATATCGTTCGAATTTCGTGTTGAACTTCCTCGCTTCGCTGCATATGCATAGGGTCAAGGATCGCCGCAAGACAGAGTGCACAAAATTTGATTCTATGTCTTTCGCCTTAAGAAAAGTTGTACTGCCATCTAAATACATCCTATTTTGCATTCTCGCTTTGCTTTTAAAAATAAAAACATGTTTCTATTAATCGTTACAAAGACTTCAAGGCCTTTTATATGTAAGGACATATTACACTAAAAATAAAACTAAAGCAATACGCCCTTTCGAGGCCACTCAAAATGAAGGGCTCATATTAAAAACATTGAAATGTTTTAACATTAGCTCTTATAACAAAGTACTTTATAAAAAAAATTGTTGTGCATATAAAACATATTAAAACCTTGACATAAAATCTTTGCATTGTTCAAAGATTTGTGTGCCAGCTCGAACACAAAAACTCGGAGATAAAAAATGGAACAAAGGAAATGTATGAAGCACAGAACAGATGCAAAGCCAAGGGTAGTTTATAGATTATGATATAAACTTTATTGAGAATAGTACTTACACTATAGTCCAGATTTATAGAAAATTAGAGTAGTTACCCAAATAGTCACATTAGTCTTATTGCTATGCACCTATGGTAGTGGTAGTCTTAGTCCCATGTTCTAAGTTATTATTATGATCTTAAAGATTTCATATAGTATAAATCAAAATTATTCTATGTCATCTATTATTCACATCATCGCGCACAACTTACTATGTCTCAACTTCGTATTGCTCTTATTCTTCGCCTACTGATACCTTTGGAAAGTTTAATTGTTGTTTTTTTCTTGATTTTTTAACAAATTTAGGTGCCAGCTTGCTACATTGAATTGAAAATATAAATTTGGAACGATGGAATGTAGTCACATACAACTTTCAAAGATGTTACAACAACTAATAAGAAGAAGACACCGCTAATATCAAAATAGACCGTAGAAACAAAGAAACAAAGAAAACAAGTGTTGGATACTTTGCATGTAGAGCTTGTGAGAAGTGGTTTAATGAATATTTTCAACAAGGCAATGGTTGTTTTTAATGCACATGATTTTAATATGCAAAAATAATAGGCAAATATTCTAAAGATCAACAATAGGAACATGGAAAAACAAATAGTCAATACTCTAAATCTAGATGTCGTGACCAAGCCTATAGATACACTCATATGGATCAAATTGTTAAGAATGAGGCACGTCACTGTTAATGTCTTAAGAACGAAGAACAATATTAGCAACGTTCAGGAAATACAACATTCGCCATTGAGTTCTAACATTTTTGTTCTATGACAAAGGTAAAACTATCAAATTTTCAAAATATAGTGATAGAATTAGTCCATATCAGTAGTTGACTCATCTTGACCAATTGCTCATACATTGACCCTCGCAAGTACACAAGCTGCAGCAATAAAGTTGGGACTTGCATATGGGATGAATGATTTGTAATAGATGAGACAATTCTCACTTTCACTTATTCGTATCAAGCCTATTATTGCCTTCAAGATGCTACTATGCTATAGTGCATATCTAACCGTACATACATATTCGTAATTACAACTATGTTGTTTACAACATAGCAAGATTAGCTTTTCTAATCAAGACACATTCAATCAGATCTCATGCTTTCTATTGTATGCAAAACTAAATTATTTATAATATATAGCTTGTATGTGAGATTCATGTTTTTAGAGACAATAATCAATGTTGCATCTTCTAGTTTTGCGTTGGATACTTTTCAGACATGCCGCAGAGATGCAAAATAGGAACTAGTTAGCTGCAACTTTGCTTCTTTTATTTTATTGTTTTGAAACCAAAGATACAATATAATAGTAAAATTAGTATTTGTGCTATTAAACATTATCATAGAGATATATTCAATAAAGAAAAATGTTATAGAAGCTCTTCGCATCTTTGAAAGAAAAAAATCTAAGACATAGTACTTAGTAAACAAATCACCATAAGAATCAAGAATAAATACATAGAAAAAAATGGTTGAAATCATGTATACTGAAAACTACCATCCAAACAAAAAATCTGATAGATACTAATATCGATGTTGTTTTAATGAACCATATTCTCTTTACTCACAACAATTTGCATATACTCGAGATTGTCTGCTCAATGCATTTGAAGTGCTTCGCACTGCTACTCATCTATTGAACTCCTGCAATGGAATAAAAGACCATTTTCTCAATTGTCTACAAAGAAAATGACACTGCAGGGGCAAAAGAATCATATCAATATGAACTAGATCCTATCATGTTATATCAACTTCATGGAATTCACGATGTTGACACATACTCCTTTGTAGAATGCGTTTTTCTCGCATCTAATAGCAATTTCAATCCGAAAGAGGCTTATGGGGAGACACATTTTGCATACGATGGCTATCAAAGTGGCTGAACATACACCGGAGTCCGTCCCTAAATAATGAAAACAAGGTATTTGTTCTTCAACCGCAATCTAGATACAATTCCACTAAACATTTTGTTTCATGATACGTATCCTACCAAGGACATTTTGAACCCCTACTATACAAAAGATTATGTAGATGCAACTTTTGTACCAAATTATTCATTGTCACCTCTTTGAAAATATTCGAAAACCATTATGAATCCATTGTCCATGAAATGCAAATTCATGGATTTCATATAGCAAAAAAAACTATGTCAAAATGTGCTAATAGCAAGTTTATGCAATTTGTCATTTAATAGCCCCCGAATTTGATGAACAATCTTTCTAATCTACATTGTCCAATATTTTTTGCAATGCACTAATGGCTAGGAGCAACGATGCATTAAATTGTATAAAAACACTTAACAAATGAAACTATCCAAAGTCAAGTAATGGTTTCAAGTCGGGCAACAATACCTAATTAATATGGCAATGCCATATGAAAAGGAAGAGTTGAAGGAACATCATTTTGCTTCCACGTACATCGATCATATTCAATGTAAACATACAACATGGTCATTTACTAGTAAAACCGTTGTGAATTAATACCAATCAAAACAAATTCCAACCAAACGTACAACATATTATCATTTGAAACAAGCACATCACATATTCATTATGAACAATTACTATCAAATCAATACAAATCAAAGTTGCAATTTGCAAATAAGAATAGTGCAAATGCACGAAAACACCAACAATAGAATAAACTTGCGCAAATTGAAAGAAATGATACGTACAAATGACCCAAATAAAATTGGACAAAATAGAAATAAAATAGCAAATAAAAATTGTTCATTACGAAAAAAGTACTCCCATAGAAATTTACAAACGACAAATTGAAGACACCAAAAACTAAAATGTCCAATATGTAAGCAGATTAGACTTCAAAAGAACATCTCAAGAATTGGACTGGAATTACAAAAAATGTACATAAACATATCTCGGAAAACATAAGACATTTCATTTAAATATCATTTGTAGATCTTGCAAACAAAGACTTGCGAATGCAAATTTGCTCGCTTTGCAACACCTCGAACAAATAAGATGTAATAAGCCATTGCAAATCGTAACAAGACTTTCGCAGCTTGAGGAAAGACTTGATGCATTGAGAATTCCATTTGCACAAATAAGACAATGTGGGAAGAAGCGATCACAAATGGGCTTAACTCGGTTCAATAATCAATGTACCTTCCCGTATGGACATTGTCCAAAAAGCATTGCCATAATCCATAAACAATACAATCACAATTGCTATTGCATTAAAACGGCGACCAGAATACAAGAATGCATATCAAACAGAAAGTGCGAGTGCATATTGTCATGAGAGCACTTAAAGAACTATGTTCTCAAAATTTGTATAAAACTAAAAACATTTCCATTAATAGCAATTGGAATCATATACTTGAATTGGACAATAAAGGTAATAACCGACAATGACAACATTGATAGCGAAAGTGAAACTCGATAGCACTTCGTAAAGTCAAAGGCCAATCGAAACTCCGTACATGGATTCATAACCTTCACAACGAATTCATGATTTACAAGACAAGATTATTGAAATAGCACCACCGAGGGACAACGACCACTTGGCATATTCAAAGACAAACATGCAGAAGAAATGAGTTTCCCAACACTATTCTTTGGAAATCCACGTGACAATGATATATAGTACAAAGATTTCGTTATCAAGAAATAGTAAAATGGGAATTAATGCATCATAGCTGGTCACTTTTCCTATCACATTACAAATTTGTTCTTCAAGACAATGCGAATACTCATTGAAAAGGTCATGTCATGCATCTCGCACGAATAAGAAAAGTAAAATTACAAGGAAGAAATTTGTTAGCAAAGGATGTTAAGTACAAGCCCAACTTAGAAAAGTTACTAAAAAGTCACATCGATACATAGATTTCAAACACATAAGAATTTATCCCGATTTATCAACAAAATGCAGAAACATATATTTGCAATGATACGACAATTAGGTCCTCCAACCTTCTTTGTTACATTTACAAGTGTAGCATCTTTGGACACCACTAAGACAAACTCTTACTAAATTACATAGCAATAGAAATAAAGACAAACACATTGAAACAATCGAGAAAATGCAACATTGATTATCTTGTCGTAAAGGACCCGCAACATGTACACGTTACTATAGACACATAAGACAATGCATTTGTAGTTAAATTGATCTCGTCAAGATAGCACATTTTTTTTGGCAAAATATTAGATTACTACTTGTAACCGAATTCCAAAATAGAGGTAGTGCACATGAACATGCTCTTATATGGACAAAAATAAAATGTCTAAATATATGGACTTAATAATAACTTAGAAATTGAAAACTTCTGGATAACTATATAACTTGTAGCACAAATCACCTTGATCCAAAACTCGCAAAGATACATAAACATCATCATACCAAAATCGAAAGAAAAGAAAAGCATCACAAAGGTAGATATGAATTTCCAATGCTACCAATGAAAAAGAACAAGGATTCTTGAACCAATACTTTGGCATGGCTCAAATAATGAAAAAGTTTTGTCTTTGCAAAGCATCTTAGAACACAAACACTATGACAAATCAACTAGTCATGAAGATTTCTTAGATGAATTCCGCTACCGTAAATCGCATACATCGAATTAATACAAAGTACATTAACACAACCAATGGTATTCTCGCAACGAAAACCATCGAATTATGGAATAATAGCTTTGCATACAATATGCCACACCTATGGAAAATATAGATGCTCAATATGTTCTAAATGCATATGTCAAAATTTTCCATATTGCAAATATATATGACCAAAGTTGACAGACGAATGACAAATGCATTCAAAAGGATACGAAAAGAGCATGAAAAGAGCAAAATTGATTCTATTCAAATGATACGGTCTCTAGGCAATGCTTTGCTTAACCTTCAACAAATTTCAAATTTCTCAACAAGCAAGCCTCTCACATAGCTCTATCACTACCATTGAATCATAGTTCAAGAGAATGCAATTTTATATAAACACAAAAAAGACCACGTACGAACGCACATTTATACTTAAACCAACTACTCTTTTGAAACAAATTCTCGACAACTCGAAGATGTTATGTGAAGTTCTATAATTGATTACTATATCAATAGACCTAATGCTATTAAGAATACATGTTTAGCCAAATTTGTATCAAAGTATAGGAAAGATGGCAGACCAATATCAAAAAGAAAAAATAGAAAAGTAATTCGATTCATTAAATACAAAAAAAAACACATCGATCATGAAAACTATTACAGAGAAAAAAACTTTTGCTATATGTTCCATTCCGAAACAATGAAAATGCACTAAAGCAAGACTCCTCTACATGGAAGAGTGCATACATGTTGCATAAGAACACAATAAAGAACAATGAAACTAAGTTCACATATAACATGAACAAGAAATGGGGTGATTTGGAAGAAGCAATTCAAAAAATTGATAAGAGTATCACAACTTCTAATCATACAATAAAAAAACCTGAAATATCTAATGATGTACCGAGAAGTATGACTTGGCTAAAGATTTGCAATTTCCCCCAATGCAATGAGAAAAAAAGACATCTTAACATTGGTTTTCAATTTACAAAATATCCATTTATGCTTAGCAATGAGAATACTACAAGATTAGGAGAATGCTTAATAGAGAACAATACAATACCGAAAGACATTGCAATGAAAAAATGAAAGAACATAGACAAACCATTCTACTTATTTTTGACCGGAGGAGCCGGTACCGGAAAAACATTTACAAAAAAAAGCAATATTCCAAATGCTCATGCGCATCTACAATGAACATTACAATACGTATCCTTTGAAACCAAAAGGTTTGATATTAGCATATACAGTAAAGATGCGTATAATTCAAGTGGAGCTACAATTCATCTCCGCATTGCCAATGCCTTTCAACAAATCTAGTTTTATTCCACTTAGCAACGATGTATTAGACAAACTTAACATAGCTATACAAAGAATTAAGAGTTGTTCGATTGATGAAGTATCTCTAATTGGAAGTTTTTTTCTATATCAAATTGATGATCAACTAAGAAACATTAAGGACAATCAAACAAAATACTTTGGAAACATTGATATCATATTTTGTGGTGACTTGTACCAAGCACAACCCATAAAAGATTCACTAATATTTGAACAACCTACAATAAGAAGGCAAAACTAACAACATACGCACTTTTGGAAAGAACATGTAAGTAATTAAGTGAATTGCACATTGCAATGCGTCAAACAAATGAAAATTCATTAGCATTTTGAATAGGATGCATTTAAATAATCAAACAAAAGATGATTTAACGGCCTAAATAGACATTGTGTTCGAAATGCTCCTAATGATCCTACTTTCCCCTATCTATTTTTTAGGAATAAAGATGTAGCATTACATAACAAGAAAATGTTGTCTATTGTTTCGTGATGAAATTGTAATTAATGCAATTGATTACTTAAGAAGAAAACGATGGACACATACCATCTCATGCACAAATGGCAACATTGCCTTCACAAATGGTCCTAAAACTTAACATTCCAAACTTGAAATATATGCAGGAAACTATGACTTACAAGACGGTCTAGTCAATGGTGCGTATGGTATCATTAAAGCATATGTAAAGTTAGACAACTTTGATGTAATATGGATCAAATTCTATGATGAACATGTTGGCCGTCAACAAGCACACATAAATTTTCTTTTCTATATAGCAAATAAATTTCTAGTGATTGGACTCTATACTACGCACAACAAAGCCAATTTCTCGTATTAGCAAAATTGTGCAACTTGAAAATCAAGACAATTTCCAATCCAACTAGCATGTGCACGTACAATACATGTATCACAAGGTTTGACACTAGACAATCTTGCATTTGATCCTTTAGGAACAATGATGCCATGGATTAGTATATACAACTCTTTCTCGTGTGAGAAACATAGAATCATTGTATTTGCTTAGTCCACTTAAGAAACAAAACTTCCGAATTCAACACAAAATTTCTCGTTGAAATGGAACGTTTACACAAACACAAAGTGGCAACTAGACTACAACTATTGGTTATTAGAAAAAGTATACATTTCAATTCTTTTCTCTTCTAAACACTCGCAACTTACAAATACATATTGATGATTTGTTAAATGACTATGACTTAATGCACCGACATCCTATGTTTACAAGAAACACATTTGAATAATTCAATGCTTCTAAAAAAGACTTGAAACATTCAATTGCATATCAAATCATAGTAAACATGGTTTTATAATTTGTATTAAAAAGCATATAAAGATCTTGAACCATATTCATTTTGAAGAAAATAACATCAAGCTACACTAGCAAATGTGCTTCTTCATGACATGGATATTATAGTCATGGAATGTCTATGTTGCGCCATATGCAAGATTGAACAATACATTGGATCTCCTTTCAAAAGCATTATGCAAAATACATTCAAATCAAACATCAATAGCAATTGTCAGCGATTTCAACATCAATATGCTTGAAAGCAACAAGAAAACAACAAACTAAGATCGTATATGCGCAATTACAACCTTCATTTTCGGAGACAAACAACAATCAACAATTATCAATCATTGATCACATATGGTAAAACATAACTTCTAGCTATAATACTTTTAGGTTATATACATATTGGAGCGACCATGATACTATTTGTCTCATCATTGAAGACAAAAATGCAGCACAAACATAGTGCAAATGAAAGTAGTCTAATGGTTTTTTCTAGTCATAGTACCTGACTTGCATATTCATGTCCTTATTATACAAACAAAATCAATAGTGAGAATTGTTACCAAATATACTTTTAATTTTTTACTAAAAAAAAAAAAAAGTCTTTCTAGTCTAATGCTTTTTTCTAGTCAATAGTATCATAGCCTCTTAACTACTATGACTTTGACTTCTAATTGTATGTCTTGCAGACATTATAGCTTTCAACAATGAGTCAAATACAAAAAGACAAGTCACAAAAAGAAATAAACACATCCAGGTTTGCTTACTACACTAAACTTACTTACCCTTCAATGCATATGTATAGATATATCTCTATGTTTAACTGCTATTTCTTTTTCTACAAACTATACATTCCAAGACCTATTCTTATATTAATAGTGCCGACTTCTATAGCACCGTTCTCATACTTCCACTTATACTATGCATCAATAATTTATTTCTCAAGCATCACGTAATTCATTTTAATTCTTGAATTTGTCTTCCAACACATTGTAATATTTTCTGTACAAGAGACATGCCCCATTGCAAATTGCAAACTATATATAGCCACTTTCGAGTTATTTAACAATAAACACCATAGAATACCTAATCTTGTCTTCATAAAATATTTTAGCACCACAACACAATTTGTTTCCTCTTTCATCATCTCAATAATTTTCTCCATGCTTAAACTTGGCAATCATCGCCAATTGCTTATTTACACGTAATCATATGCATAATTCTATGAATCCCGCCTTCTTTGTTCTTTTTTTTCACAACCTTTAATTCCTTTTCCTCACCCTTTCCGTAGAAACTTGTCAAACTTCTTGCTCACTTTACATTTGAACCCTTTTTTAAATAAGATCTTCTCCAATTTCCCATGTTGCTTCTCGTCAACCTCTACAATTGCAATAAAGATAATATCAAATACAAATTAAATTGCTTCCAAAATTATAACCCCATTTCAGCTATACACTAAACTAAATTATTTCATAATCCATATGCATCTTAATCCACATTGTGCATTGAACAAAATGTGTCCAATTTCATCATTATTATTTTGCTAATATCCCTATTATCTTTGAAATTTTATCTATACATTTTTTTTTTTGGTTTCTTTTCATTCCGGTGTTTCTATGTTATTTTTCATTGAGTAGTAGAACAAACTCAAATGACATATATCTGATCAACACATCTATTCTCAGAACTCGCCAAGTACCCATAACAACAATGAGTAAAAACATTGGAAAGTGAGCTTGATCAAGAAACACATCCAGACTTGCTTATTACCCCCCAACTTACCGAGTCTTCGCGTCGTGGCCATGTAAATGTTTTCATGCCAATCAAATAGCATCCGAACTTTCATACATCCGTATCTAGATGCGTTTACACATTTCTATAGTAATCGGGAATTGAGTCATTTTTTTCTATCAACCAAAGAAACTTTTAATATTTTCAACTCGACTAAGATATCTCTATTGCACCAATAGAATTTTCTGAATTTAATATTGTATAGTTTATAAGTATTCCATTATCCAAGTTTTAAAATGCAATTAATATTTCCTCGTCAATAACTAATATTCATTTGTGACAATATACAATAACCTTATGCTTTTATTTTTATTCTTAGTTATTAAAATTTACCAAACACTTCGTGGTTGCATTCAAGCGCACCATTCGTGCTGACATCAGATCTTTTTCATCTTGCAACTTCTCGACAACAAGCTAGAATACATAAACAAGAACAAATACCAAGCAGACAATCGAATCAGACAAGCAAGTAAACTTGAAACAAATTCCTATACGTAACTATCGACATAGCATTCATATTTACTGTCATTAATATATTTTACTTCTAATCGTATCTTTTCCCACATAAACATCATCAATACACAAGATCAAATACAACATATTTAGCTCCATACTATTGAAGAACTAAACATTCGCAAAACTCGAAGAATGTTCAATGGAGATGTTATGGTTATCTATAGTACATATCTTGATAAAGTCCACAAAGCACGACAAATACTACATGCATATTTGACAAATGCCGAAGGAATAATGACAATCACATTTTCCATACCAACCGACCTTACTGAACAACATAGCCAAAAATATCACCAGGAAAAGCAATATCTATTACAAATTTTTAAAGTTCTTCTCGAAAAAAATTATGACCACTATGATTGTGATTGGATTCGTCGCTAATCGAACTAAGCACCGTACATAACATACCAACAATTTGCAAAGAACACAAATTCATTCCGTATACTACAATAAAAAATCTTACAAAGAACATGTTAAAAACATATCCAATTGAACGATTGTGCTAGCCAGACAAACTCGCACCTGAAAGTTGGTTTCCAATATACATTGCAAATTAAATATGGAAATTTCGATGGACACAGAGCAACTAACATAAATTACTTTGCAATGTTTTTATATTGCCATTTTTGCATCCTACATTTCAATTCAGCTTTCAAAAAAAAAAAAAACTTCTTCGTGTTCTTTTCGTTACTGCAATTATTTGAAACATTTGCACCGCTCTATGATGAAATTGAGCAAGAATCGTAAAAAGGCTATCTACCAATTTATGTTATTCAAAAACATAACAAACAAAGAAAGAACTAAAGGACAAACAACACTTCGAACAACGCAAGCTACATTCATCACAAAATTGAATGCATGTGCCAGAAGAACTCATAAAATTGAACCCTCCAACATTCTCTCGTAAGTACAAATGAAACAAGGAGACTTTCACTATTCAATATGAAATTGTTTCTCCATCTCGTTTCTATTTCATACTACTTGTGCTCGCTTTATGAACAAACATAAAAGGAACATTGACAATTGCAAGCATTTACTCTACGCCATTTGAATCCGCCTTGTGTTGAATGCAATTCACTACCACTTACAATGATAAAGAGGAGAATACAACCCTGATCGCCTAAAGTGCAATAAAAATTCGTCTTCCCTATTCAGCGTGTCTTAATTGCATAATCAAGTCCAACAACACCAATTTGCAATGTTGCATCCGAAGCAAATTGCTGTTGAAACAGTTACTTCCCAACCTAGCAGATATGTCTTTTCAAGACTATGTTAAAAGGAAATAAGCAACAATGTATATGCTACGCGATTTCAAAATAAATGGTACATTTACAATCACCCAAGACAACGAGATCCAATCGTTGACAACAAATTCAAGCCCTACCAAGGCTAGGTATACTTATAATTACTCTTCATCTTTCAACAAAAAATTAGATATATGCAATTTAACTTATGCTATCCAAAATAAATAAGATTTGTACTAAGTTTTCCTTTTCTTTGTAGCACCGCACTTCTTCAAACATTCACACAAATGTGAATCACATAGTAATCCGTAAATCGCGTGCAAAGTTGATCACAAATTTTACCGTAATTCCAAGATATGCTCAATGTCCTGCCACCTTCTTTCATCCACCTCAATGGATGATTAATGAGTTAGTCTTACTACAGTTCGCATTTTAGTTTAAGATATTTTATTTTAGATAAATTGTAGGAATAGTTTTAGTTATTTTGTTTTATTGAGTACCTATTTAAGCCCCTTTCATGCATTTAGAAAGGGGCCCTTGATTTGTAATATTTTTTGACTTGGAGATTACATTTTTGTACCACATTTACTTCTATATTCTTCTATAAAGGGTCACATCTGGTGATTCTGTGCGGAATTATTTTTTAAGAGTTACATTTATGTACCTCGGAGTTGATTTTGCGTTGTAATTGCTGCATTCTATCTATTCACTATTAATTTCTTTTTTCATATGATATTCTCTTTTAAATTTTCTAATTTTCGAGGCTTCAACATTTTTGGGACTAGAAGGAGGGGCAAAGCTATGAATGGCAGATAAATCTAAATCTGAAAGCCATTCTAAGAGCAGATCAATTATAGAACTGCACATAACATCTTCAGAGTTGTCAGTAATTTGTTTCAGAAGAGTAGTTGGTTTAAGTATAAATGTGCATTTGTCTATTAGTGCTATGTTTATAAAGTTGTACTCTCTTGAACTATGATTCAATGGTAGTGATATAGCTATGTGGACTGCTTGTTGAGCTGAAATTTGTTGAAGGATAAGAAAAGCATTGCCTAGAGACCGTATCACTTGAATAGCATCAATTTTTCTCTTTTCGTGTTCTTTTGGTATCCTTTCGAATGGTCTATAGTAACGTGTACATGTTACTGGGTCCTTTCTGACAAGATAATCAATGTTGCATTTCTCAATTGTTTCAATGTGTTTGTATTTATTTCTATTGCTATGTAACTTAATAAGAATTTGTACTAGTGGTGTCCAAAGATGCTTTGCAGTTGTAAATGTAACAAAGAAAGTTGGAGGACCTGATTGTCGTATGATTGGAAATATATGTTTCTGCATTTGTTGATGGCAATCAGGAGAAATTCTTATGTGTTTGAAATCTATGTATCCAATGTGATTTTTTAGTAACTTTTCTAAGTTGGGCTTGTACTTAACATCTTTTGCCAACAAATTTCTCCCTTGTAATTTTCCTTTTCTTATTTGTACTGAGATGCATGACATGACCTTTTCAATGAGTATTTGCATTGTCTTGAAGAACAAATTTGTTTTGTGATAGGAAAAGTGACCACTACAATGCATTAGTTCCCACTTTACTATTTCTTGGTAACGAAATCTTTGTAGTATATCATCGTCACGTGGATCTCCAAAGAATATTAACATCACTATTAGTATCTATGCGATGTTTTCTTGCTGGATGGTAGTTTTCAATGTCTATGATTTCAACCATTTTTTTCCATGTATTTATTCTTCAGATTCGTATGGTGATTTGTTTACTAAGTACTATGTATCTTAGATTTTTTTCCTCAAATATGAGAAGAGCTTCTATAATATTTTTTGGTTTATTGAATATATCTCTATGATAATGTTTACTAGCACAAAATACTAATTTTACTATTATATTGTATCTTTGATTTCAAAGCAGTAAAATAAGAGAAGCAAAGTTGCAAGTAACTAGTTCCTATTTTGCATCTCTCTGTATTCCAAAAGTATCATTTCAAAACAAAGAAAATGAAATGTTTATTATTGTCTCTGAAAACATGAATCTCACATACAAGCTATGTATTCTAGAAATAATTCACTTTTTTATACAATAGAAAGCATGAAATATAAATTGTATGTGTCTTGATTGGTAAAGCTAATCTTGCTAGTTGTAAGTAACATAGTTATAATTACGAATTTGTATGTACAATTAGGTATGCACTATAGCATAATAGCATCTTGAAGACAACAATATGCTTCATACAAAGACAATTACTGATTCAAAGAAAAGTAGGAGAAAAAAAGGCTAATTGGGTGGCAACCTTCCAAGAATATGGTATTGACATCAAACCACCAAAGATTGTTAGAGGACAAGGTTTTTGCAAATTATTAGCAGGAGCTCTTGAATATATCAGAAAATCAAGATCTAAAGAATGCTATTTCAGTGAGTCAGATAAGTATTACAGATTCTGAATCTCAGTATGTTGATATGATATTTTACTTCAAATATGGGTATGATCCTTCTAATGTCAGCTATGAGAATAAATGTGCTTTAAGATCAAAAGCTACTAAATATGAAATCATTGATAATGTGTTATTCAGAAAAAATTATAATTCAATCTTACTAAGATGTCTTGAAAAGACCAAGGCAAAGAAGGTTTTGCAGGAACTAGACGATGCACCAGTAGGAGGTCATTTTGGAGGCAATACCACAGCTCACAAAATCATCCATGCTGGATATTATTGGCCTACCTTTTTTAAAGATTCTTATGATTATGTGAGAAAGTGCAAGATTTTCCAAACTGCTAGTGGAAGGCAGAGGAAGCCAGCTTTTCCTCTACAGCCAGTAAACATTGAAGAACCATTTGAACAATGCGGGCTTTGTATTATTGGTGAG
Source organism: Pinus albicaulis (assembly GCA_034641835.2). Classification (NCBI taxonomy): domain Eukaryota; kingdom Viridiplantae; phylum Streptophyta; class Pinopsida; order Pinales; family Pinaceae; genus Pinus; species Pinus albicaulis. Next base: position 60,445 of record JAXQQM020078078.1, on the reverse strand, counting down.
ATAACTCCTAATTTTTCCAAGTAGCATAAGTACATTCTCACAGCAACAGATTACTTCACAAAATGGGTAGAAGCAATTCCTCTAGAGGTAGCCAACTCTGACATAATTATTGATTACATTTATCAATTCATCATTACCAGGTTTGGTGTATGAATAGTTAATGGTTAAAAGGTAACCCTGTCGAGACTATGAACGTTTTCTTGAAGCAGAAGCAATAGCTGTGACAATAGACTATATTACATAAGATAAACTTGAGAAAATCCACTTACTTTATTATTATCAACTAATCAAAGCTTGAGATAACACAAAAAACGTTTTAGTCCTTGAAGAATTAGAAAGAAATTGTAACTGATTTTTATTCTTTTACATAGTTATATTTTATTTGAATTATCTTAAGAAAATTTTTCATAATGAATAGTAAATTGCAATCAGAAACATTTGCACCGCTCTATGATGAAATTGAGCAAGAATTGCAAAGAGGTCATCTTCCAATTATGTTATTCAAAAACATAACAAACAGGAAAGAACTGAAGGACATAACACTTCGAACAACGCAAGCTACATTCATCACATAATTGAATGCAGAAGCAGCAGAAGAACTCAGAAAATTGAACCCTCCAACATTCTCTGTAAGTACAAATTAAATAGTACCTCTACTATTCAATATGCAATTGTTTCTCCATTTGTTTCTATTTTGACATATACTACTTGTGCTCGTCTATGAACAGATAAAAGAAACATTGACAATTGCAAGCATTTACTCTACACCATTTGAACCAGTTTGTGTTGAATGCAATTCACCAATACCAGCCTCTACGATGATAGAAGAGAATACAGTTGATTGCCTAAAGTGCAATAAAAATTCGTCCCTTTCCTATTCACAGTGTCTTAATTGCATAATCAATTCCAACAACACCAATTTGCAATGTTTCATCCGAAGCAAATTCCTCTTGAAACAATTACTTCCCAACCTAGCACATATGTCTTTTCAAGACTATGTCAAAAGGAAACAAGCAACAATGTATATGCTACGCGATTTCAAAATCAATGGTACATTTACAATCAACGAAGACAACGAGATCCAATTTGTTGACAGCAACAGAAGCCCTACCAAGGCTAGGTATACTTATAATTACTCTTCATCTTTCAACAAAAAATCAGATATATGAAATTTAAATTATGCTAGCCAAAATAGCAAGATTTGTACTAATTTTTCCCTTTTCTTTGCAGCACCAGCACTTCTTCAAACATTGGCTACAACAAAATCACATAGTAATCCAGAAATCAGTGCAGTTCTTCTCAATTTTTGTACAAGATTTTACTGTTCAAATCTGCCTTTCTCAAAGTGTAGTATGTTTGTAACATTTTGCCAGAACAAGAATGTTTTGATAGAACAATTACAAACAAAAATCGCTAGTTATACTTATAGTGTTTCTTCTACCTATTCACAAATACTTTCAGACTTAATATATGTATATTTAAGAAATATAGCTTTTTCATTTGACATTTACAAATGTTTTTAGATTTCATACATATATGTTCAATGAATAGATCCTGTGTTTACAATATGACATTATATATATAAATGTTATAAATCTATTTAAAAATTTCCTGAAAAAATATTTGTGCAGACATGATCCCTGGGCTACTTCCAGTCTTCTGTCTTGTTGTTTATTGGTTTAAATCGTAATTGACATCTGGAACATTAATTCATCTTTGTAAAAGAGGAAGAGGCACTAAGATTATTTGTCCATACGATGTGCACTACAAGTAGCCGCCTTTGCAAACGAAGCAACGACATTAATTTTTCATATACTGCTATGTATCAACTTTGAACAACATCTCTCAATTTGACCAATATTGTTATGGTAACAGAAATAGTAAATCACCATTTCTAAGTTTATGTTTCCTTAGCTTATAAGTTCATATTTTTTTTTTTTGCAGATTCCTATATTCAGTATTAATAGTAATGCACCAAATTCTATGTATAAACACTGTACTAAGACTAAAGTTAGTTTTATGTTCCCTGCTCTTCGCCTTTTTTATTTGACCATGCTTGATCATGACCGTATTTTTCCGTCATGCTCACTACAAAATAATGAAAAAAAAAATACACACTCTGTGTTTTTTTTGTTTAAAAAAAAATAAAGAGTAAAAAAAAATTGCATACCGTCTTTCACACTCTGATATGCTTTCAAAATAAAAACATTACAGTCTGTTACAATAGCCTCTCGGGCTTCTTACTTTATATATGCCACGCATATTAAAACATAAAACAAAAACTATATAAAATGAAACTAAACTAAAATTTGTAGGGCCTATTACAAATGCGCTTTGTATATATTTAAAACAATACAACAAACAAAATGTTGCAAAACCTTTTGTCGCGTCATAAAAACATTAAAAAATTTCATTTGCGCATATACCGATGGATCTGAAAAGAGATTAAATCCACTTCATAGACTACATCAGGTCTGAAACATAATATTACAAAGCAGCCAATACAAAAAGTTCCGATGCCGATTGAAATGCGAACCCGCGACCAACTATTAACTGCACCATATAACATAGATCGGGTCCGGACTTATAGCATAACAAATGGTTCAAATAAAAAACTCCAATGTCGATTGTTAATCGGACCCGAGTTCAACTAGTAGTTGCTGCCTATAATATGCATCGGGTCCGGTTCCTTTCACTGTTCAATTGGGCCACAAATAAAACGCTCCCGATACGTTTCAACTTGCCATACAATATGATAATGCCACGTAGTCTTGTGGACCCGCGGACCCTGGCTTACGTAGAGGCCCATTCTTATATGAAATAGCATGCAATGAACTCATCGCATCGGGCCATTACAAAAGGTTGTCGATTATATGAATTACTTCCGATTGCGATGAAGGCATCGGAGCCTCCATCACCAACAAGACACTGTACTTGTACACACAATACAACACAATATTTTTTAAATTAAATTGAAAATTAAAAAAATTATAAATATTTTGTTAGCCCCCTATGAATTTTTTGATAGTTGGTTTGTTTTTTTGTGTAGGGTACACAGAGTGATGAATTCACTCTATTTGCCATAATCACAATCACTGCGATTCGAAACACAGAGAAGGCCATTACAGCAGTAGCTCAGTGAAACAGTAGAGACATATCATTAAGAATATTAAGGCCTGTTAATTGAATATTTGAGACCTAATTCCGTGATCAAAGGAAAAGACGCAGTTTGAACATAAAGAGCAAATGAATCAAGACATATCTGCTCTCAGCATCAGCAGTAAATTTTCTCAGAACAGTACACCCTAATGGAGGTATGGAAACCCAGAAGACCTTCAGTCACCTTAATTGCTTCAAAAGAAAAAACAGAGTGCCTTACAGTCAGAAAGGACTCCAAAGAAACATCTTAGGTCGCTATCGACCTGACAGAGACCTTGAACCAGACCACCAAGTACAACACATTGCTATTAAGCAGAGTGGGCATAAGCACCATCCCCCACTCTGTCTTAATGAATCGATTTAATGTGTATCACCTACTCCTGCTATCCATTTTTCCTATAAATAAACCCAGTGAACATTTTGTAAATGGTTGGATTGTGTTATTGCGGTTGTAGTTGTAGGGATTCATCTTTGACTGTTAGAAACAGTTTTGGGAGAGGGTAGCAGAGTAGTTTGTAAAGTAGTATGTTGGGAGGAGAAATTTGAGACTATAATCAGCTATTTGAGCTCAGTGTATGTGACTGGTTTTGCATCAATTAATCAAGCAATTTCACAGGTTCCTAGTCTATTACTACGGGTGATGTTATTCTTATCCCATTGTTATTTACATTTTTCATGCTATTCATTGGTCTTCTGGTACACATCAGAAATATAGCATAAATAAACTCATGTGGTTTAACCACCGTAGCAGATGTTATTTCCTGCTAGCTGATCTATGAACTCCAAGCTTGCTACTTGGATGTTTCTTGCTGGTGTCAAAGCAGGGAAGGTTAAAGCTCCTTCTCCAATCTATAGACCCTATTTTTGTGTCAAATCTTGCCTCTGTTTTTCTCTTGAAGCATGATAAAGCAGACCTCGAGTTAAATGACCTCTGGTCCGATCTATAAGCTGCCCCCTAGTGACTTCATTGAAAGCTGCCTTTGAGTATGTCCAAGCAGGTTTGGATTTAAATGACGTCTGACCTGATCTATAGGCAGAAATTGGGTTTCTTTCCATCTTTCACCTTCACCCTTATTGTCCCATTTCACCATCTATCTAAAAGATCCTTTAGTATAGATGACTTGCCCTTTGAAAGCCTTGGCTAGTTGTTTGCATGTAATTACCTTTCATGACTCCATGGCCCAATGGATGGCACAGCCTTAAACCATTCTCTTTTGCCAAAACGTCCTATTGCTCTTCTTCTTTTTCCATTACCTTCTCAGTATATGATCCCGCGACTCAGCCCAACAACCGACCAACCAAATCATTTTAAACCCCCCTCTGTCCTGCATGCCTAGCCTAATACCTCATTTAGAGATTTCAAAGACGAAAAATCTGAACTGTTTCAGAAGACGCAGTGACCTTCTTTGCAAAAACATGGATCCAGACATTGATAGAGATACAAATCTAGATACTTTGTGTGATCAATTAAATGGAATAGCACACATGTTTGGTAAAGTGCTGGAGATGTATATGGCTAATCTGAATGCAAATGATCATTACTTAGAACAGCCCATGCATTTTCCAGAGCAAGAGCAAACTCCAGACCCAGATAATGAGCAACACATGTATGATGCTCAAGAATCTGTGGAAGATGAGGAGGAAGGTAATCGGGAGGTGCCTGATGGCTCACCCCTGTCTTGCACTATGCTAACTAAAAAAGATCACAGCCTGATAGTGAAAGCTAACAGGGACTGCTGTATTGAGGGAAAAAGTGACCACATAGAAGATGCAGAGTCTGACGCAGAAGAAGAACCAGAACGCATGGAGGCTCCTCCTCTAGTTGATTATTCTTCTCATATTCCACTAGAAGAGTGGCACCCTAATCATGCAGTCCACCTCTGAAATCTTCCACAGATCAGACACCCTCACTCATTCATCTGTGGAGTTTGATGATAGCCGACCTATCTATCATACTGATGAAGAAATTTATCAAAGCCTGGTGATAGATGAAGATTCATTGAGTCTTCACTCTGTTACACCTCTGATCATCGGTCATAGTCTCATGGGGCTCGGCACATCGGAGTAGACTACATCAAAGCTCCGAGAGGACACAACTGCAGTATACGATGAGTCCTCCAGTTCAGAATATGAAGGAGACACACTCTCGAGAGAGAGTCTTCCCCTTGATCCAGTGTAAGAAGGAGAAATCCTGATTGAAGCCTGCCTGTCAAATATTCATAACCAGCTATCTTATCATTATCATTATGTTCATTTCCTGCAAACATTTGAAGAAGGATCAAAGGTCTTGTTGAGAAGCATGTTGCAAACAGAAAGAATACTTTTCGAAGCTGCTGTTGAAGAACAGAAAGAGTGGGAGTAGCCCTGCCTAACCAGCCTGCTCAAGGAATTGAGCAAGAAAGACCAGTCATGGGATCACTTGATGGAATGGTTGCATTGGAACACAATGTTTGTAAGCTAGAATTATTAACATTCCAGTTAGCGTAGGGTAGGTAGGGAAAGATCAATAAAGCTCAGTCTATGAGCATTTAGTCATGTGTTTTCAATTTCTACAAATTTTTCAGTCCGTGAGCAGTTTTGTCTTTATGCCACGGTCCGCACCAAGCCAGATAGTCTAATGCTGGCTTGACTATTTTTCAATTTCTGTCTTAGAATGTAGAAAAGAAATTTGTTAGAGAAACACAGAGAAGCCCATTACAGCAGTAGCTTAGTGAAACAATAGAGACAGATTAAGAGGATTAAGGCCTGTTAATTGAATATTTGAGACCTAATCCCGTGATCAAAGGAAAAGACACACTTTGAAGATAAAGAGCAAATGAATCAAGCCATATCTGCTCTCAGCATCAGCAGTACATTTTCTCAGAACAGTACGCCCTCAGCAGAATTTTCCACGCCTCCCCCAGTCCCCAAAGGCCATTCCACCGACAAAAAGCTTCCAAAGACTGTCAGGGCAGCAATAATGGAGGTATGGAAACTCAGAAGACCTTTAGTCACCTTACTTGCTTCAAAAGACAGAACAGAGTCCCTTACAGTCAGAAAGGACTCCAAAGAAACATCTTAGGTCGCTATCGACCTGACAAACACCTCGAACCAGATCACCAAGTACATCGCATTGCTATTAAGCAGAGTAGGCATAAGCACCATCCCCCACTCTGTCATAATGAATCAATTTAATGAGTATCACCTACCCCTGCTATCCATTTGTCCTATAAAGAACCCCAGAGAACATTTTGTAAAGGGTTGGATTGTGTTATTGCGGTTGTAATTGTAGGGATTCATTTTTTACTGTTAGAAATAGTCAAAGTGCAGTATGTCTGCAAAAGACTTAATATATGTATATTTAAGAAATATAGCTTTTTCATTTGATGTTTACAAATTTTTTCAGATTTCATACATATATGTTCAATGAATAGAGCCTGTGTTTACAATCTGACATTATATATATAAATGTTATAAATCTAAATGACCTTTGGTCCGATCTATAAGTTGCCCTCTAGTGACTTCATTGAAAGCTGCCTTTGACTATGTCCAAGCAGGTCTAGAGTTAAATGATCTCTGACCTAATCTATAGGCAGAAATTGGGTTCCTTTCCTTCTTTCACCCTCACCCTTATTGTTCCATTCCACCATCTATCTAAAAGATCCTTTAGTATAGATGACTTGCCCTTTGAAAGCCTTGGCTAGTTCTTGACAGATCCCTCTCCGAGTCGAGGAGGGCTAGATCCTAGGGCCCCAAACTGGTTATGATATTGTCTCATGTTTTGGTCTTGCCAATCTGGCCAAAACATGGGAACCCCAACATATTTTTTCTTAAAAATTGAATTAAAAATAAAAAAGTTATAAAAATGGTGCTTACCTTCGCAGAGTTCATTACTAAAAATATTATTGAGCCTAGGACAAAATAAAAATGTGTGTACTAATTGGGCGATCATTGATAAGCAATAGGCAGTAGTTACTCTGTCGTGCTTATATTGATGCCAAAAATAAGCTAAGCATATGTAACAAATCTAATCTACACAAAATATGCATATGCTTATGGGTCGTCCTAGTAATTATCAATTGGTTACCATCATCAACACAAAAGTTGTTTTATTATAATTTAGATAGATTTAAACTACTACTATATAGCACATAATTTTTTAATTTTTACTTTGATTTAATTATATTTAAACTAAATTAAGCAATTTTCTAGATAATTTACACATTATAAAATTCTTTGACAATGTTCCTAGCTCATTGTTCAACTGTGTCAACCAGCTTTTCCAAATAATTACTACATTACGCACTTGTTTCCAATTCCTCAATTGTACCTAAGTATATATCTGATTACCTAGACTCACAAGCAAAATACCTCAATTTACCATTTACTAAAAAACCTAAATTGATTAGATTGTAAACCTTAACACTTTAAACTAAACTAAGCAGCAACTTTATTAGAAAGAAAATGTTGAAATTAAAATTGCAACGTTTCTATATTTGCATTAAGCAACAGGTAGTAGCTACTCTTTCATACTTATATTGATGCCAAAAACAAGCTAAGCATATGTAGCAGATCCAATTGGTTACCATCATCAACACAAAATTTGTTTCACTATAATTTACATAGATTTAAACTACTACTATATAGCACATAATTCTTGTTTTTTACTTTAATTTAGCTATATTTAAACTAAACTAAGCGAAAAATTTATTACAAATACAATCCTCATAGACATCCTTTAATTCAAATGGCAACATTTAGCAAATTCTCATAGACATGCTCAAACACAAATTGCAACAATTATTTCTAATTTAATTTAACTATACTTTATTACAAAACAAATCTTCATAAACATCCTCAAACTCAAATTTTAACATCTCTATGATTACATTAAGCAACATGTAATAGCCATAATAGCTATCCATAGACATTTTCCAACATCACATTGCAACATTGTTATATGTAAACTAAGCGGCAGGTAGTCGCTACTTGTAGCCTTGTTAATGACCAATGTAGAAATACAAAAGATTGAATAAGTCAGTTGGTGATCGTCCTTTGGGCATGCATAAAATGATAGATCTGAATTAGTGTAAGCAATAAATGTAGCTAACTATTGGTAATTCTCAGATGAAAGGTGAGTTGTTGGTGGAGAGATTATAGACTTGTTTTCCTAGCATGATGACATCTGACTGCATAACAAACCCTAACAAACCCTAATCCTATTGAAACATTAGTTTTTCTTAGACTTTAGCGAACACAAAGCCAAACCATTATAATCTTAATGATAAATTAATTGGGTCAGTGATAAATTGATTGGGTCAACTTGTTGGGAAAAGATATATATATATATATATAGATATATATATATATATATATATATATATATATATATATATATATATATATATATATATATATATATATAGATTTTTTCATTATACCAAAAATAGTGTAACCAACCAATTGTCTTCCTTTGTCAAAAATTGTTCAAATTTGTTGGATACCCATTACTCTAATTATGCAGATCTAGTAATAATAAGAGTTATTAATTATAGTGGGAAATGAAAATGTAGAATGTAATGCAAAATGTAAAATGTAAAATTTAACATAATGTAAAATGTAAAATGCAAAGCATAGATACGAATTTAATCAGAATAAATTGGTCTATCTATAATGTAAAGTTAACATACAATTAATTTTGGAAGCTCATGGAGAAATTCCCTCCTTTGGAAAATCTTTGTCTCCAATGAAGACCCCTACTAGCTCTTGCGAGAATTTAATTTATATGAGGAATAATATAATTTTATTATGAAAACCCACATGTGCACAAGAGGATAGGTTGGCCCAAAGAAGAATCTGGACACCCTTGGATGGCTATAAATACAAGTCAAGTAACCCTCATTTGGTGATCACCAATCATTCTTCTTTCATTGTTTTGGCTTGCACAAGTCTGAGGTTGGTTTGTGGAAGTTGGTTCGAACAGGTCCAAAATTGCAGGGCTCAAAGCTCGCATGTGTGATTGGGGTTTTTGGTTATCATTCATAGGGATACTGCGAGATATTTTCGGTTGCAAACACAGGCACAAAATCCTATGAGTGAAATTAGAGGATTTTAGTTGCACACACATCTCTCTCTCTCTATCTGTGGTTGGAACCTAGGGTTTGATTTTGACAGTTGACCGCAGATTCTGATAGTTGATGACATTTGACCTTAGGCTTCTGAATCAGGGTTTTGATTATTAATATTTTTACGTTCATCTCTTAGATTTTTTTTTATTTTTTTTGGCTAAATAGTTTTTTGATTGAGGTTATGGATCATTATACTCTCTCTTTGCTAAAAATTTCAATGAAAATCTAATAAGAAGAAGAATTTGAAAGGGCTTTCCCTAGTCTCTGACCAATCCCACTGTCTCTATGTGTGAATGTTTTTCTTCTATTGTTCCTCTATGTTCCAATGCATTGATGATGATATTGTTCTTTCTATATAATTGCATATGTTGTTGAATAATGTTATAATGTTGTGGGGTGACTTCAATATGTAAATAATGAAATGAAATTTTATAAAGCAAAGAACAATATATACCTAAGAAAATTAACAAGGGAACAAAGTTGGGCTAAAGAAAATCCATTGAAGATCACCCCTTTGAAGACACCATTGATGGGAGCAAGAAAAAATTGGAGGAGACCTAAAAGAATGCTAGGGTTTGAAGGAAACCCAATGAAATTTTTTTATTAGGTTTTAATGAACATCACAAGGTTAGGGTCTGGAAGAAACCCTGGGATGAGATAAAGGCTTGAGTTTTACAGTCTAAAAACCCTAGCGTGATCATGAGGAATTTTTCTAGGATAACCCTAGTTGGGATAAGTCTCAATTAGGCCTTGGTTATTGATTAAGTCAATGGCTATATTGAAGGAAAATTTTTTTATGGAAAATGGATGGTAATGACTCTTAAACAATGGTTCAAGAGGGATATGATCACTTCTCGTTAGAGATAAGTACCTTTAAGATTTATTTTATTTCTTTGTGACACAATTCTTTTTTTGACTTATTGTTTTGATTATTTCTTATACTTCATGCATATTTTAGCATTTGAATACTTCTAACCTATAGATGAGATGTGATAATAAAATCCTTCTTGAAGGTCATCTAAGGCGTGTAAAAAGAGAACTAGTACAAAAGAAGGTACATAAATAAAAGGTTTTAAGGTAGCATCTAGAAATCACGGATGAAAAAAAGAGTTATAAGTTGCATAGGTATCTGAATACTTCAAAGTATGTACAGTGTATTGTTTCATTGTTATGATTAAATTGCAAGATTGTAAGGAAAGATAAGCCCTAAGGTATGATGGAGTATCACCTTCATAAATGAATCATGAATACATATGAAAGTAAGTTTAATTCCAGGCACATGTGATATATTGGTGCTATTGATATTTGACAAGTATTTTACACTTTAGTCATGATTATTTTCCTAGATGTATTGCTTTTTTTTTTTAATTGTGATTTGATACTATTATTAATTCTTGTGATAAGCATGATAACCTTGATGGTAAAAATGTAACAATAATATTGATGCTCAGGATATTCTTGTTGGCCTTGGTTAGGTTTTGATAAGCTTAGTAAATTTTGACAGTATGACAAAATTGGGTGCCCTGACTTGATGATTTAGTAGTATGATAAAGAAGTGATTATGATCATTGAAGTATGATGATACACTTGTCACTTTCCCTAATTGTATGACACTGACCGTTGATGAAATTTCGATGCCATATTTAATGATAAAGTAGTTGATGCTGGTATTTTATGACTATGATTCATATATGATACAGTTTGATTTCATGATCTAACATTTCTACTAATCCATAGCAATATTATGATATATAGGTGATGTTTTGAATAACAATGTCTAAAGTGGCTTCCCATTCAAAGGTAGAAACTCTCCATGAGATCTCAACACTTATTATTATTTGTAGAAATTAAATAGAAGAAACTTGACTGTTGAAGGAAGAATTGTGGTCATGAATAAATATTTGATGTTGTTGAAGAGGTTGTGGCAAGTTCTGATCTGAGCAGAGAAGGTTTATCCTAGTCTAAGCTTCAACTACTGGGAGAATGGCTTAAGGGTGTGGTTATAAGCCTCCCAATAACATGGAAGAAGGCCTATGGTGTGGTTGAGCCTATAGGATACAAAAACTAAATACTTATGCATGGAACTAGGAGCACACTAGGAGTATCGTTGACTTACAAACATTGAGCAGATGATAGAGAGCTCTACGAGTATGGAAGTTTTTTTATTTTTATTTTAAAGATCTAATGCTTGACTTATTATAGAGAATGTGAATGTCTTGGATAATATTGTGTTTTTAGGGGATTAAAATATGCATATCGATATGTTTTTTTCCTTAACTTGATTACTTAAGCTAGTATATGACCATATTTGGTAACAGTTGCAAGGGTTTGATAAGATTTGGCTTATTGAATTGACTTAATATAGATGAGTAGTATTGGAATTTTATATGATGCTTGAAAATTCATAGATATGTTTTGGCTTATGGATTGATTGAATTCACAATGATAACAAGTTAGGGTTTTGATTTAGAACTTGATAATGGTGATTTTCCTTGATGTGAAATGAAAATGTGTTGGGGGCATAATTAATTTCAGTGACTAATAATATTGGTATTCGATATTGATTCTATATTGGTATCATTGGCACTTGACACGATGGTTTAAGTGTAAACAATTATGATTTAGTATGCAATGATGTCACAATGAATGGATACAACTGATATGACTTATCCTTGGTGTATGTAGTCACATCTAGGGACTGAAATGATGATTGTGAGAATGGCTTGATAAATTTTGGTTGGATATTGTGTTGGGTATGTGTTATATTCTTTCCACGACTAAGCACGCGCGGGGGGCTAAGAGGGGGGGCGATAGCCCCCCCTTTGCGCTGGGTGCAACGGGGGGGTCACAGGGGGGTCGATAGCCCCCCCTGTCGAGGTCCAGGGTAGCGCCTCGGCGAAAATTTTTGGTCCTTAATTTCCGGTGGGTAGTCCACGTCCATGGTTTTGTGCATGGTTTTGCACATGGCATTGGGGCACGATGGTTTTCGGCCCCTGGTATTTTTGTAGATCCAGTCAAGGGAACTACGGTTATGTTCTAATCCAGGGTTTATGGATTTGGGTTTATGTATGCTTCGACATGTATATATATGTGTTGTAACACTAAAAGGAATATAATGAAAAATCAAGCTGGTCGTCCCGATTTGGGATCCAGGGGAAAATCTCTGTGTTTATCTGTTTTATGTTTTATGCTCTCGCTATTGTTTATCTTCTGATATAATATTCGTGAGTACATAATTTATGTTCAGGGTTAAAACCTACATATTGCTTGGTAAATAAAAATTTGTTGACACGATAAAAGATAAAATTGTAACCCGCTATTTGGGTATGAGTTCTTCCTGGCACCTGGTTCAAAACAGTTTGTTTGGAAAAAAAAATTAATGGCTTTGATATTATTTTTGATTTGAAATTTAAGGCTTGATAAATAGACTTAGTTGATTTAATTGTACAGTATTAATTTGTTTGAGACTTAACATTATGGTTTGGTAAGTATTATGATTGCAAAAATGATTGTATGGCTTGAAGCAAGATTTCTGAGCCTGACATGCTGGCATTGACAGTTACCTATTGAATCTTGGAAGATGTTCCGATTCAACCCTCTACTTCAAAAGTGGTCCAAGGTATGCCTTTGATTTTGGTTTGATATGTTGATGATCTATTCTTGACAGGTAATGAGTCTCTGATGATCAAAGTAAGAGGGAGTTGGCCTTTGAACTTTGCGATGGAGAATATTGGTATGATGAATTACTTTATGAGATTAGAATTTTGGAAAAAAAAATGTTGTAAAGTTATTTTGTATGATGGAATACAAATCCTTGGACACCCTGATAGAATTGAATTTCAAGAAGTTATGCAGAGATATTGTTGGAATTGAACTAAAACAATAGTTGATTGAAGAATTGATGTTCCTTATGAACACCCATTTAGATACATGTTTTGCGGATAACAACTCAACTAAATTCATGATTGAGTCACTTCATACACATCAAGTTTCCTCTAAGCACATTTTGAAATAATATGCATGAGACGATCAATATTGGTCTAAGATATACTACAAGAGATGTTCGATTACATGGATGCACTAATGTTGAATGGGCTATAAACCATTGCTGACAGAAAAGGCACATTTGGGCACTGCTTTAGCTTGGGATCTTCCATGTAATTTTGATGAGCATGGAATAGAAGTTCGTAGTTGTAAGCACGAACGAGGTTGAGTACATTGTTGCTAGCATGAATATATGCAAGAAATTTTGGTTAAGGAATCTCTTTGGAGAGATGTTTAAGAAGGTTCTATATCTGATAGTGACATGTTGCAATAACAAGACTGGGATCTGATTGGCATAGAATCCCGCATATTGTTGGGATAGAGATATATTCATAGATTGATACAATGCTACTATATGAGACCAACTTAGGCTTGTGGTTTTTTCCTCCATGAGAGGGAAGATGAATAAGGTTTCATTTTATGCCATGTATTTGATATAACATAATATTTGATTTGATGTTCCGTATAAATAGGAAAATAGAGGAATTATACTCAAACGAACTACATAAATAAAATTGATTGAACTCTTCAGTGAATTGTTTAAGCCAAAATTGGATATGAGCACTTTGATACATTTCTCATCTTCAGAGAGAGAAGTATGGATTGATGGATGTGGCCCTCTAGGTTAGGGTCTTGGTTGATCAAGAAAACTAAGAAGTGTTGTCCCCCCCTATTTGATATCACAGCATGAGGAATGGAGCGTTGAGGGCTCCTGGGGATGAGCTACCTTTGACCAATAGGATGTAGAGACCTGAGATCTCCCCTAGTCAGAGCATTCCCTAGTAAGCATCCTTCCCACTTTGTGGGTTAACCTCCCCATCTAGTCAATGGGATGAGGGACTTGGGATAGAGTGTGATCCCTACCACTTGTAGTGGGTGGATCTCACACAAGTTGGCAGATGAATTTTTTTTTTCTATCTGAATCTCCGGGGTTAATATGGATGATCATGGAAAATAGGGTAGAGTGTGATCCTTCCCTTCAGTAATTTTATCTCACCTATTGTTAGTGACTATAATAGAGTTTAATCGCTATGCATTTGGGTAGGTTGATATCACCCATTATCTTTAGTTACAGGGTTATTTGGGCTCCCCGATGTGGTTCCAGGTTTAGTAGGGCTCCCTGAGGTTATTCCAGGTTGAGCTAATCTCTCCAATATTGTTAAGGGTTGAGTTGGAACTCCCCGATGATGAGTTTCCTGGGTAGTAGAAGTGTGATACTCGATGGAAATGATTCTAGGTGGTATCAATGGTACCCGATGAATATAGGGTGATAGCTTGGACTCCCCTCCAATGTCATATTATTCTTCTTTTAGATTTCGAGAGTTTTCAACATATGAACATATAAAAGAAGAGATAAGCAGAGATCAATCAAGATATGTAGTGATGATGTTTTTTTATTAGATACATGTGATGGAACATATTTTGCAGTCAATAATTTTCCCCTAGCTAAGAGAGAGTGTTAATTTTTGAAGCTCAAGGAAAAATTCCCTCCTTTGGAAAATCTTTGACTTCAAGGAAGACCCCTACTAGCCCTTAGAAGAATTTAATTTGGTTGAGGAAAATTATAATTTTATTATGAAAACCCACATGTGCACAAAAGGATAGGTGGACCCAAAGAAGAATATGGACACCCTTGGATGGTTATAAATACAAATCAAGTGACTCTCATTTGGTGATCATCAATCAATTTTCTTTCTTTGTTTTGGATCACACAGGTCTAAGGTTGGCTTGCGGAAGTTGGTTCTCACAAGTATGAAATTGCAGGGTCTGAAGCTCACAAATGTGATTAGGGTTTTTGGTTCTCAGCTGCATGGATTCTCCAAGATATTTTCAGTTGAAATTGTAGGCATGCAATCCTATGAGTGCAATTGGAACCTAGGGTTTGATTTTGACAATTGAATGTAGTTGACCACATGATTCTGAATAAAGGTTTTGATTATTAGCATTGTTGGGTTCATCTATTGGATGTTGTTTAATTTTTTTATTTTTATTTTTATTTATTTATTTTTATTTATTTATTTATTTTTATTTTATTTTTTATTTTTTATTTCGGATAATAATACTCTCTCTCTCTCCTCTAAAAAATTCAATGAAAATATAATAAGAAGAATAATTTGAAAGGGTTTTCCCCTTTATGGGGTTTTAACCTGATCTCCAACCAATCCTGGTGTCTCTATGTGTGAATTATTTTATTCTATTGTTCCTTTATGTTCCACTACATTGATGATGATATTGTTCTTTCTATATAATTGCATATATTATTGAATAATGTTATATTGATGTGGGGTGAATTCAATGTGTAAATAATGAAATGAAATTATCTAAAGAAAAGAACAATATAGCCCTAAGAATATTAACACATACTAATGTTGGTTGGAATATGGTGTAAAGAGGAGGAACCACTATATCTTCTTTGGGTGGGCCATTGTTGAGATTGTTTTGGAGTCACTATAATAGCACGAGTCTCTACTTTTTGTGTTGGAATGCTGGGAATTGACTAATAAAAAATGGCACTACATGAAAGGATTACTTCTTCTATAGCAAAAAATAGGAAGATGACAACATTGCTAAACAAGGGATGGTTTATAGCAAATATTTTGGTTCGTGTCAAAAAGGGAAGTAAATGAGGTGTCCAAAGGATGGTGAGTTGATGATGTTCAGGTATATATTGCAAGGATACTAGTTGAATTGTGTATTGTGGTATGGGAGGGAGGAAAAAACTCCATTGATTAATTCTCTTTGTGAATTATAGAGGAAATAATTAATTGGGGTTGTTCCTACAAGATTGGGGCTAGGGAAGGGATTTTATCATCATTTTTCACTAAGAGGCTAGTGTAATAAGATATATGGGTAGTAGAAGGGGAGTAAGGCATCCATCCAATGCATGCTCAATAAGGATGGGTTAGGGGATTGGGGTATGCTAGTTTAGTCAAGTTCATTAAGTACACATAATTGTGGCTTACATGGGTGGTGATAGGGGTAGATGGCATGCTTAATATTAACATACTATGGGTTTTTTAATTTAACCACTATTGGGACCATCCACAATTTCAACCCAAAAAATTTTGAGATTGATAAGATGCGTAAATGCTTTGCAAACTTGTAAGAGCTAGAATCAAATAGAAATGTAATACAATGCAATTAAAAAAGAAGTAAATAAAAGGAGAAAATTAATTCTCATTAAAATGTATAAAATAAATTGTACAAATATGAATGAATGGATTAAATTACAACACAATGCAATTGAACATAATATATAAAAATTACCCATGCAACTATGTTATGCTAAACTACATGTAAACATGAGGGACCAAGCATGCCCTAATTGTTGATTTTCTAGTGCAATTAGGGTTAGCACAATATTTTTGAAATTTTGATAATTACTTTTGATGTATATCTTCTTTTTAAATTTTTCCAATATATAATTAGAAAATTATACTTTAGAAATTAAACAATGAAGAACAATATAAGAAAATATAACGATGCACAAAAGAGAGACAAGATTTACACTTGGAAAACCCATAGCAAGGAAAATCCCTCCAACCTTTTCAATATAGAGATTCTTCTTGTTCAATGAGAGACACACCTAGACCTATGGTAAAATCCGGTCCTCTCCTCCAAGTCAAGTCACCCAAATTTGATCTTGTACTTCGCTTCTTTATCCTGCACTTCTAGAATTTCAACCCTCCTATAATACTAGTTGCCCCAAAATTTCAGCTCTGCAATAGTTTCCCAAGTAACCCATAGAATTTTGACCCCCTACAACAATTTTCCCTGAAATAATGAATCATAGAGATAGATATTCCATCACAAATGCGAGTTTCTAGAGAGAGATAAGAGAGAAAATTTGTCCTTCTTCTTCTTTCATTTTTGTACTTCTTGTCCTTCGCTCACTTACCCAGAAACTGTCTTAAGAGAGCAATGTGAATTTCCCAAATGAGGAGCTCAAGCTTCCTTTATATAATAGTATATATAGGGTGAATGGAAACGTCTCTTGCAAATGGCTAACTTGACTTGGAGGGAAGCTGACTTGTCACTTTTAAAGCCAAAATTTTCATTTTAATAATTCAAATTTACTTCTTTTAAAAGTGACAATGGGACTTTGACTCAAAATAATTTTTCCTTTGACTCACAAATTTATACATGTGCTTTGCAGTGATAAATATAATTACATCAAGTGACCACAAGTAAATTGTGAATACCAACCACATTTACAAATTCAACACTCCCTCTTAAACAGGGAGGTATTCATAATCACAGTCAAAGATGTTATCAAATTGAACAACTTTCTATAGATAAAATGTTATCCATTATTACCAACATCACCATCTATCATCAACATCTACTAGCGGCCATATCTAGGGCGATACCAAATCAATGGCAATATCATCAGTATAATAGGACTCATTCCTCCAGAGTGATCATTCCTCAAATCCTATGTCCACCACCTAGGAAAAACTATTGAGACCCTCAACTATCAAACACTCACTCACCATTCCTGGTGAGCACTTTGGTCCAATATCTAACTCAACCTATTCTCGGTTGGTGATCGGGTCTAGATGTTGAAACAAACCTCACTCCACCCTTATCCATGTGTGATCAGGGTCTAGGACCTCATTCCACCCTTCCGGTGTGTGATCATGATCCAGATGTTGAAGGATCTCAGTCCACCATGCCCGATGTATGACCAAGTTACAAGACCTTAATGCATTATTTCTAGTGTGTGATCAGGGTCCTCCTCCAAGAGACACTCACTCAACACTTCTTGTTGATCCCTTTGGGTCTCTTGGACCCATTGTCCCTTAGGGAGAATGTCCATTTGTGCTATAGAAAAATCAATGCTCCCTCTCAATGAGAGGGGTAATATCCACGAGCCCCAACTTGTCTCTGAAGTAAAAAATCTTGTCCCTTGGAAAAGGATTCATCATAACATCAACTATCTACTCATTGGTGGATATGTAATCGAGCCTTATTGATATCTTCTACAGCATGTCATGGATGTAGTGGTATTTGATCTCAATATGATTTTACCTGTCATGGAACACATGATTCTCTAAAATCTTAAAAAATCTTTGATTATCACAATGTATCACTTTCGATTCCAACTCTTGGCTGAACAATCCTACAAACAACTTCCAAATCCATACTGCTTCGATACAAGCCTCATTGGTTTCAATGTATTCTTCTTTAACAATGTTGAGTGCAATGAACCTCTACTTCCTGCTTTATATCCATGATATCATAACAGATCCCAAACTAAAGCATAATCTTGAGTTACTCTTCTTGTCTTCAACACTTCCTGCCCAATCAATGTATGTATATCCATAAAGTTGTACATCCTTGTTTGCAACATACCTCAAGCCGTAGTTCATTGTAATTAATTAAGTCATATATTATATAATATTTTAAAATTTTAATTAATCAATAAATATTTTTTAATTAGTTTGATTCTGTTTACGATTAATTTATTCTTAATTAAGTTTAATGATATAATTACAATTAATTAGTATTAATTAATTAAAAAATGTAATCTAATTTAGGATTAGAAATTAATAATTTTTTATTTTTATTTTTAGCCCAAGTAACAGAAATTCCAGAATTCTGGCAATTTTAATTCACCAACTTTAGAAGCTCATAAATAGAGTTTTAATTGGAAAAATGAGGCCCAGGACGGCTCATTAGAAAGAAAAAATCATAGAGAAAATTTCTGAAGTTGTTTAATTTCAAGATTTGATCATTTACTGGGTCTAAAATTCAGCAGAAGATCATGCTCCAAATTTTTAACAAAACAAAATTTCTGAGTTTATTTTCTGCATTTTAATTTGCCTACAACTTCTTCTAAATGCAGATCCATTCATCAATTATATACTTGGCCAATTATATCATCAAAAGCATCAATAGAAAACTTATATTTCCTTTTTAATTTATTTAATTAAGTTTTGATAGGATTTATTTTAATTTCTAAATTTGGCATTTTAATTTTATTTTTGCATTTTAATTTTGTTTATTGATTTGTTTTTGTAGGAAAACAATTGAAGATATAAGAAGAAGAAGATCTCTATCAATGAGAAGGCTCCAACAATTGAATAATATGATTTGAACCAATGAAAATTGATTGAGCAAAACCACTCTTCAAACAAACTTTCTTATGAAGAAATCCTTTTGTAAATATTATAAATAGCAGATTGCAAAATGTAATAATGGCTTCTCTCCTCTGCAATTCTGGAATTCTTGATGGTACTATTTTCTAGAGGATTTAGAGGTGTAGGGTGAGAGGAGAGAATCTCAGATCTGAAGATTATTGAGGTTTTTCTTTTACATTCTGAGTTATGTATAATGAACATAGTCTTGCACTACTATAGCTCTGATTTTGAAAGCAAAAGTTTAGGCATTGTAAAAGACTGTTAAAGACCGGAGCTGGAGAAATGGACTTAATAAATTGGTATTTATAATACTATTATTTTAAATTCTAGTTTCATTATATGATAACAAGAATGTGACAATTTACTCTCATACTTGTGCACTTCTGTCGGTATGAGTAATTTGCCTCAATTTATGTTATTATTTGTCTCTACTCTTATGGGTTGAATTCTGATTTCTGAGTAACTATTTACTCAGAAATCTGTCTTATAAAACTGATTTATTGAATAGTGATATGTTGTGAACTATTTCCACATGTTATTGTTTAATTATTCAAGTTACTGATTAAATGATCAATATCATTTTGAGAACTACTTCCTGAGTGTTGTTGATTAATTATTTCAGTTAAGAGTTCTCTAGATAGAATGTGTTTGGTATTCACAATGTTAGTTAATTGAACTACTTTGTTAGCTTGATATTCATTTAAAACAAACATATTTAAATCTCAATTATTTTAAACATCTTGCTCTCTGTTGGGATAGATCTATATCTGCCTAATTGAGACAGGATTAAAATAGTTTCTTTTTCTTGCATATTAGAATAATATTGCATTTAGATTAAATTCTACATCCCTAAAAAGTCCTCTTCCCAAAGAGGCAAAACTTTAATTGTGGCTTGGCTAAATCCAAATTAGCTTAAGGATCACTTTCTTGTTTAATCGCAAGAGAAATGATCTGATGTATCTTTCTCATTGGTAGAAAAAAGATATATATTAAGCCAATGGAGATTGAGAGAAGGTAACTGGACCTAGTTAAACCAGTCGAAGCCACCATTTCAAACGGAAAATGAACTACTTTAAGGTATGGACCGGGTGGTCATACCCCATGTTGTTGCAGCAAATTTCGAGGCCTCAACAACTTCTAACCATGAGAAATAATGCATCAACCCAAGATCCTTCATATTGAACTCAGAAGCCAACTGGTTCTTTCATTGAATGATAAGAGGCTTGGCACCTATGAGAAATAAGTCATCAACATATAATAATAAGATCATAAGAAAATTATTCATAACCTTAAAGTAAAGGTTTGGATCGACTTCGATTTTGGTAAATCCCAATCTCGTCATATAGTCGTCGCATGAGCATACCAAGATATTGAAGCTTGCTTGAGTCCAATATACAAGGACTTTTCCAACCTGCAAACATGAGACTCCTTTCCATATACTTCAAATCCTTAAGGTTGATCTATGTACACCTCTTCCTAAATTACTCCATTGAGGAAAGAAATATTTATATCCATCTGGTGTAGTTCCCATCCCATGGAAGCAACAAGTGAAATGATGGATCTAATGGAGGTGTACCTGAAAAATGGAGAAAAATTATCATCATAGTCTTCTCTCTCTTTCTGGAAGAATCCTCTAGCCATGAACCACACCTTGTATTTGTCAATACTACCATCTACAACATGATTTATCTTATAGATCCACTTGGAAATCACTACTGACTTCCCCTTAGGCCTTTTCACAATCTCCCAGATGTCATTCTTCATGATCAGTCGATATTCCTTATTCATTGCTTCCTTCCACACTTGCTGGCTAGCTGCTTCTTCATATGTGGAAGGTTCTTCATCAATGATTTTTGTCATGAGGTTTACAGAGCTGGAGAACCTATTAGGTTTCTTCACTTCTCTTGATGTGCCATCAGGAGCTGCATGTCCTTCCACCTCTTCTAGTCTGGATCTAAGTTAAGTTGGTATCTTCTTAATATCTAGAAATATGATTGGTTTTTCTTGATCTAGAGGCCCTTTTGGCCTTCCGGTACATTCTATAGAACTCGAGTGTTCCTCCTTTGAGGATTCCTATTTAATTTCTTCCAAGGAATATATGGAGACTTCCTTAGACCTCTAATATTCCACTTTCTCATTGAAGGTGACATCTCAACTGACCTCAATCCGATGCTACTCTGGAATGTATATTTTGTATGATTTTGAATATTTAATATATCCAAAAAATATGCATTTCTTTCCTGAAGGCTCAAGATTATTCCTCT
The DNA here is from genome assembly GCA_034641835.2 of Pinus albicaulis. NCBI lineage: Eukaryota > Viridiplantae > Streptophyta > Pinopsida > Pinales > Pinaceae > Pinus > Pinus albicaulis. The sequence continues at coordinate 38,728 of JAXQQM020078078.1, read as the reverse complement.
TATCCTTAGTAACATGAACATATATAGGACAACCAAATATTCTCATGTGCCCAACCTCTGGCTTCCTTTTGGAGAAGGCTTATTTAGGAGTCATACCTTATATAAGTCTATGAGGACTTTTATTTTAAATGTACACAACTATCCATGATGCTTCACCCCATAAGAACAACAAAAATTCCAAATCATGCGTTATGGTCTTGACAAATTCTTCAATGGACCTGTTATTTCTTTCTGCTACACCATTCTTGATCCGAATGAAAAGTGGCCTACACCCATGGTATTCATCCGGCCATGGTATTTATCCGCGCATGGTATTATAAGTGACATCTATCCATGATATTCATTCACCCATGGTATTCATCCACACTTGAAATTTTCCCATGGTATTGTAAGTGGTATCTACCCATGGTATCCACCTATGGTATCTACCCATGGTATTGTAACTCAAAAAAAGGATATAAATAACAAACCTCACTTTTTAAAAGGACAGATTTTCCACCACAATGTAGCTTCTACAATTATTCTTTGTTTTAATAAAAAGCTTCTTTGTGCTTTTATTTACTATGTGTTCTTCTCTATTTTTTATGGCACCGTAATTTTGTAGATATTATCAGATCCATTTCAATTTTTTAGATCTTGGGGGGAGTCACCCAAGATCTGGATCAATAGTATCAGATTTAGGTTACGCCTCCATGAGAATGATGGTTTGAAGCATATTTCAGTTTCAATGTTTTGCAACAATCTTCAGCAAACTCCATGATTTTTTTTTGGCGGCAAGTTTGTAGATAAGATCTGAAACTTTCGGTGGAAAAATTACAAAAACAAAGACTAGATTTGGATTCCTTGTGAAAAAATACCCAAATTCAAAAACAAAATCAACAGAATTGGAGTTTGGATGAAGGAGATATCGCTGATTCAAAATCAACAAAGTTGAAGAAATTTTTTTGACAAGAATTCATGGACGACGTCTCTACTATCATTTTTTGTAGTTTTCAGTGCTAAATTTAAGAGAAATGGTTATAGATCTGAGCCCCCCCTTAAAAATCACCCGATTAAAAAAAAAAAAAAAAAAAAAAAAAAAAAATCGGTTGAATCGGAGTCCGGGCAAGGGAATTATTGCTGATTTAAAATCAATTATTTTTTTTCAGAAATTTTGTGATTACGAGACAGTTCCAGTGCAAATCTGATAGTCTAGATTCTCCAGATAGTGATTTCAAACACATGAGAAGATGCAAAATGATCATTCTATTTCCAAAAATAGGTTATAATAAATATTCTAAGTTGTATTGACCGAGTTATGCCCATTTTAAATCTGGAGCACCATTCAAAGCGGGTTCCCTTTGGAGACTTGCCTTCCCACCCTGCTTTAGTAGGCACCTGCTTCACATTCATCAGTTTCAGCATAGAAACATTCAGCTTGGGTTATTTGGATATGTGCCCTGCCACCCCAAGCTATGTAGGCACCTACTACTTCATCAACAATCAACATCACGGTTATGGGTCAACCACACCAAAACCTTCTCATCGAAGTCCATTTTCTAGGTCGCACACTATTAGTATCACAGTTGGTCACAAGCATTACAGGGTATCTCTATCCTCGAATCTTTTTTTTTCATGGTTCTGGGTCATCCATAAGTATCACAGTTGGTCACAAGCATTATAGGGTATCTCTATCCTCGGATCTTTTTTTTTCATGGTTCTGGGTCATCCATAAACCCACTCTTCATCGAAGTCCATTTGCTAGGCCGCACAATGTCAATATCACAGTTGGTCACAAGCATTACAGGGTATCTCTATCCTCATATCTTTGTTCATCACGGTTATGGGTTAACCACACAAAACCCTTCTCTTCAATGGATCATCATATTCAATAAGGGCTTCTTAGGAGGGAACTTCACGCAATGGATACCATTGCTTCTTAATTAGGGAGGAATGATTCGAATGAAAATTGGCCTACACCCATGGTATTCATCCACCCATGGTATTTATCCGTGCATGGTATTGTAAGTGACATCTATCCATGATATTCATTCACCCATGGTATGTATCCACCCATGGTATTCATCCACACATGGAATTTACCCATGTTATTGTAAGTGGTATCTACCCACGACATTGACCCATGGTATGCACCTATGGTATCTACCCATGGTATTGTAACTCAAAAAAAGGCTATAAATAACAAGCCTCACTGTGTAAAAGGACATATTTTCCACCACAATGTAGCTTCTATAGTTATTCTCCATTTTAATAAAAAATTTCTTTGTGCTTTTATTTACTATTTGTTCTTCTCTCCTTTTTCTGGCATTGTAATTTCGCAGATCTTGTCTGATCCATTTCAATTTTTTAGATCTTGGGGGCCTTCCCCCAAGATCCGAATCAATTCTGCTGTGGATTATAAGGTACAATTAGCTTCATCTTAATCCCAACCTACTTATAGAAAGAAACAAGCTTTTTTGAGTTATATTCTCCTCCTTTTCCAAATCTCAATATCTTGATATTTTTACCTATCAAGTTTTCCACTTGAGATTTGAATTACTAGAACTTGTCAAATACCTCGTCTTTTGAATTTAAGAGATATATCCATGTCTTCTAGGAGAATTCATCGATGAATGTCACGTAGTATAATGAACGTATAAGTGATTTTATATGCATTAGACCACAAACATCATAATGTATCAGGTAAAAATCTTCCTTAGATCTAGTGTCATTGTTTGGAAATTGTTCCTTAGTGTTCTTCCCAAGAGCACAACCTTTGCATACGCCTTTTCTATTTATCTGTAGTTTAGGAACCCCTAACACTATTTCACTTAATTCTAGAAATGCTCTAAAATGAATACGTTTGTACCTTCGGTGCCATAGCTCACTTGGATCTATTTCTTCATGTATTAATGCTTGATATGGTTGACTCACAAGTCTATATAGTCTTCCATCATGAATCCCATTGACCCTACAATTATCTTATTGACCGTGTTGGATGCCGCCAACATATAGGGTATCTCCCTAATGTCAAGTCCCAATTAGACCTCACACCATTTGGAGTAAGATCCTCATATAGAGTATTGACCCGACCACCATAACTCTAAGGTTTCCCTTGGCTATAATGGGTAACATAAGAGATTAACACATAACCTTTAAAATCAGAAAGCAAGTTGACACTGTGAAACACCAATTGTAATGTGTAAAAGGAGGCCTTCATAAGAAGGGAGTCAAGGGTGAGTCTATAGAATTCAAGTAATATTAGTGATAAGCTGCATCATTAGGTACATTTGGAGGGGTTAATGGCCACATTTTTACCTTATTAAGTCTCTTTTTCTTGCATTTTAATTATATTATTGTCTTATGATGCTAGTGTAGATGGTGATTGAGGCTTATCATACTTCGAGTACCTAACATGAGTTAAATGCAGGAAAATCATGAAGATATTTCATTTTTGGAGAATATTTTTCCATTAAGACTCGGAGTAGACATCAAGGAGAGATTCTAGGGGATGTTCCACCCTCCTTAACTCCCAAAGGCAGCCAAGGTATCCTTGATATTCCTCCAACAACTTGAAATCAAAGGAAACCAAGCAAACTCAAGATCAAGTGCACCAAAGCTACACTTCACTTGCAGTCAAGTGGAATCATCAACTACTTTTTAGGGAGCTATTGATAGCTACCCTTTAGGTTAAATAGGGCCGAGTAAGAGCTCATTAGGATTCAAACTTTGGAGACATCCATTTGGCTCTTAGCTCTTGTAATAAGTTTTTGAGACTTTCATGTTGATGTAATGATACTATATTTTGCAATAAAATGAGTATTCGGATTGTGCTTCACTGATCTAGTTTCGGAGGGCTAGGCTTGTGGGTTAGGGCCCAATCCATGTGCCTTAGTACCTCTTGTGTAATCATTCTTTACTTTCATGTAATTTTAGCTAGTTTTTCTTGTGATTGTTTAGCTAGTTTGCTTGCATTTTCATTCATTGTTTTTATTTTTCTTCCATTTGTCTTTTGTCGTATATTTAGCTTGCTTACATGTTGGTATAATAGGTTATAAATTCATAAAGTTGTGAGTCAATCCTCCCTCTCTCATCTATTTCATTGGAGCTTGAAGGGGGTAGACCTTCCCCACAGGAAAAAATTGATTTTTAGTTTATTATTTCTTGGAATGGATAAGTTAGGTTGTTGTAGTTCCATGGATATGTTTAGAATGTTGTGTTAGATCTATGTTTGTAGGTTAAAGTAGATTTTCTTTCCAAATTCAATTCATATTTTCCATTGTCTTTATCATGAATTTGTCCATATTTTTTGCATGAACAGGTAGTTTTCTTGCAGGTTCAGGTAGCACAGCCAAGGAGGACTTCACCAACACCTTCAGCTTCATCTCTCACCCTTCATCATCCCTTTGTTCATCAAAATCACCATCAACCCTGTTTTCATATTTTTCATCCCTACACCGTGAGAAAACCCTAGGGGTGTAAGACAGGCCTCCCAAGAGGTTTTGAGCATGGCCAATGGGTGGGCCACCTTCCACTCATATAAAACCAGCTTCATTCCACCTTCCCTACCCTTTTCACACCCATTTTTGGTCTTGGATTGCCCTCAGATTGTTTCATGTAGTAATTCAAGACTTTCCTGTAGCACTGATGGAAACCTGTAGTAGCACATGAATCAGCACCAGTGGGGCCCCTCCTTAAGCCCATAAACCACCATCCACATCCTTTAGACTTTAAAAAACCACCCATACACCGTCAGCCTTGCACCCATGTGTTCAAGCCTTCCATAAACCACCTTAGCGTTAACCAGGATCTTTAATAATAACACATATCAAACATGCTGCTCAGCTTTTGCCCAAATCAAAAACACCAATCCCTGGCATTTTCATTACAACCATTTTATAAGCATCAAATTGTCAAACAACTCACTATTCAAATGTTCCCACAATCCATATTCCATATCTCATTAGTCCCTCAATTCCATTCTACCACCACAAATTCACATGACTTTTAATATTGGATACAATCATAAGCCAACAAAAGAAATATGCTCTTGTTCCTTTTTAACAATCTTAACATTATTTACTCAATCAAACCATAAGCAATTATAATACCGTCCATCCTTTTCTCAAAGGACATCAACCCACACAGATCACTGGATTAACTCCAGGAGCGCTTTACACAAATTCATGATGCACCCTCATTCCATTAGCTTTGATATTGGTTCATTAAATCAACACATTCACAATCCAGCTCAGCATCAACAACGCACTTACCTTTCTCATCGCTCTTCAACGCTTTGACTTCCCTTTTCCAATTGCACAAATGTCAAGGATCAACTTTGAGTTCATTTTTTCTATGCGCCCTTCCCTTACAGCGTACCCAGTGATCTCACATCAACACAGGTATTTCCTTTCAATATTTACAGTAGATTTTGTCAAACAATTCCAGATCTCAATTTATTAACTGAATTCGATTCAAATTCATACATTCTTCAACCATTCTATGCCCACGCTTGAAACTGCTTACCTCTTAATGCCAGCACTCCCAAACTTGCAATTTACCAGAATTTAAATGGGCAAATTAACTTACTGCAAATTAACTTACTTACCGTTCCCTCAAATCTTCAACATACCCATTTATTCAATTGTCCTGTGTTGATTACTCACACTTTAAAAAGTTTGTCTCTTCATTATAATGGCGCTCTGCAAATATCAAACCAGAACTGGAAATCAACTTCTTGGAATTTAAATTACACAGGCTTTTAAATTTGATTCGATCCAGAGGTGCATCACTCTATATCATGCTTGAAAGTCATCGACTTGTCACAGCAAACAAACTGTCTCCTCATACTTCCATCTGCGCTGAAGAATTAAATCGATCTCCATAGTTCTTCATTCAACAATCTGCAAATTAACTCTGCGTTAAAGAATTTCTACTCTCTCTGCGTTATGATTGTATTTCAGAAGTTTCATAGAGTCTTTGCTGGCAACTTCCAAGGCCAGAATCTCATTGATTCTGCCAATCAAACCCAAGTGCTTGTACGATTCCCATTAATGTCAGAATCGATCTCTGCAATTTAAAGAATTTCGATCTCTGCAAATTAAAGAATTTCTTCACACTAACACAAATGTGTTTATCTTAAAAGAGAGAACGCAGAGAGATGAACCTCTGTTGCTTCCGATTCATAATGAATGCTTTCAGATTGTTGTGTAATACTTGGTAATTACATTCATTTGAACTATACATTATCTGCGTCCCATTAATAAACTGAATACTGATATTAACAACATCGATTCTTCTAAATTATGTGCAGATTTTTATCTACAAAGCTTATCATAAGAATTTCAACGTCTTTCTGCCAAATTCAAGTGTAGTATCACCGTATAGAATGGAAAGTTCAATTTCTCACACTCAGATTCATAAAATCGATTCTTAAATCTATAATTACATCAATACTCTACATGCGCACCTCCATTTGAAACCTCAATCACAGCAACTGATCAATCAATCAACACATATAATCTTGGAAAACACTTTCATTTAAAACAACCCAAAATTACTTACAAATTTTCCTTCTTGGCCAGATATTCCAGATTGATGGCCCTCAACAAACTACCCGAAGGCGTCCAAGCAGAAAACTTCTCACTTTCTACTTACACTCACTCACAATCTCAATGTGTTTTTCTCTCAAAACCCCCTCCTATTTATACAATTTTAAAAATGATCTAATTAAATGCTCAATCCCTTCAATTCCTCAACAAACCCCTAAATCTCTCAACATCCCTAAAGGATAGATCTTTATCCCTAAGACTTAGAAACTAATTCCAACTTAGACTCCCTCATTAATTCTAAATAATCTAGAAACTAATTTCTCTCATATTTACAATTTCTCACAAATAATTAATTAATCACTCAAAATAATATTAATATTTACACGAAATTTAATATTTCTTCAAAATATGAAACCCCCTAGCTTAGATAAAATACAAGGTGTTTTTCGGAGCTGATGCTCCCGCATGTACCCCCATGTAAGAAAATTCATGACCACCTAGTCATAAGTCCGGATATTTCCTCCCGGATCCCAAATTTTTATTTTGTAATATTTCGTTTGCTATCAATTGCTTTATCACGGTTAAGCACACTCGTTGTCCTCCAAAGTTTCCATATTTTGTGCTTTAATGCTCCACTTGTCAGCTTCTCCGCAATCTTTCGTTGTCTTTCTCTTGTTGTCGTTTCTTTTCTTTCTTGCTATTGTCTTTCTCTGAGACATTTTCATCATTAACCTCCTTATCAACTCAATTTCTTTGTCCAATATATCCTCTATCTGTTGATTTATTGCTTCCAACACTGTAAAAAACATGTTGCTCTAGCCGTCACTATGGATGCTAGGCCACAGTTGCTACCATAAATGCTGCGACCTCCCAAACTTCCCGTCCCTCCGCAACATTCCTTTGCTATCACCCGCAATTTCATCTCATGAATCCTTTCTCTGGTTCAAATGTCTCCAGCAAACATTTCAGCATTTCATCAACATGCTGCAAATTAACTCCAGCATAATCTCCATCTTCCCCTTCGACAATCTTCAGAAATTGTCCATCATCATCAAGTTTTGCAAACACTGTAGCTTCATCTTCTAACACTGTAGCAGCTTCAAAATTTCGTACACCAGTCTTCTCTTGGCTATACAGACAAGCCAACTCTTTCTTGTCACCTATGGTAACAAATTTCTGCATATCAGACATGACTGTCTCATCCTCTGCCTTCAACAGTTCTTCTTCTTCCAAGACAATCTCAAATGATGGACTGTCTTCTACATCACCTGTAAACACAATCAAATTGTCAGATTCAAAATCACAACACTCACTTGTCGATTCAGTCACCAAGTTTTCTCTCTGCAGCTCCAAGTCTTCTTCAGGACTCAGCAAATCTTCACTAGTTTTCTCCTCAGCTTTCTCTGGCAACATTCCAGTAAGCTGCTCTAAATTACTTCCCAACTCTTCTATCAGCACATCAGTATTCTGTTTTGCATTCACCATGAGACTTTCAGCTAGACTCGCCTTCTTACCATCATCTGCTTCATGACTGTCCTTCATGAAAACTTTCCTGCCTTGCTTCCTCAGCAAATTATCCTGCACATAAGTCCTCTGTCTCTCCAATTCTCTTCTCTGAAGATCTAGTTTCCTGTACAATTCAATAACTTCATTAGGAGTAGAACTTGGAAACTTCACACAACTTTCCATACCTTCACCCGTGCTTAACCAATCATCAGCTGGTCCTTCTCTTTCTGCACCAACATCCTGATTAGACTCCTTTGTCTTCATGCATTCCTCCTGAGATCTTGCCATCTCATCATCGATCTGAAAAGCCTTCAGATTCAACTCTTCTCTCTCCTGAAAAAACTCTAAATCTTGCTCATCTTCCTGTGCTGTACCTGCAAACATACACAACTCGTCAGTTTTAAAACTGCAAGAATTTTCAGTCTTGACTGCTTCCTCCAACACTTTTCTCTGAACGGATCTGCGTGTGGAATCTTCAAATTCCATCTTTGGCTCAAGAACTCTAAGTTCATTTTTCAACAAGGCAATCACAATTTGCCTCAACTTCACCTGCAATTGTCGCCAAATCACTCTCTTTCCCTTCAGTGGAAATATCCATTTTCTATTCTGATCTTCTTGCTCTTGCAGCCATTCTTCTAGTACCTGCAATTGTACCTTCATTACTGCAATCTCTCTTTCTCGAAATTCTGCAGTCATCTCATCTCTGTGGCATTCTTCTGAACCTCTTCTCTGATCCTCCATGATTACCTTCTCCATGAGTTTCTCACTCATCATGAGTTTCACTAGCCTCTACGACAGCAATCTCTTCTGCTGTCACTTACCTCACCAAGCCCTCCTCACTCAGTCTTTTGGTAAGTGCTTGGTTCACTGCCTCTGGAACCTTTTGAGCACTTTCCTCTGCTCTCTCTCTGGGCTATCTCTTCAACTCACCTTCTTCTTCAGGACACTGCAATTTTCCTCTTTATTCAGCCTTTAGCTGAATGCCAGGTTCAATGCCATCGTCTTCTCTGCAACCATAAACTTCAATTCATAAATTTCAAATCAGAAAAATCATCTCACCTTTAAGATCTTGCATGATCTTGTCCTCGTTTCACTTCTGCCATCCTGTTCACTTGCAATTGTGTATGCCGCATATCAGATTTCAAATATGATCTTCCTTTCCATCATTCATCACACATTCAAAATACATTTCAGTTCTTCAACAAAACTTTATGTCTTCATTCAGAAACAAACATTTTTCATTTCAACAGAGCCAAGATATGATACCAAAAATGATGCAGGCCAAGCCTGCAATAACCAGGATCTTTAATAATAACACATATCAAACATGTTGCTCAGCTTTTGCCCAAATCAAAAACACCAATCCCTGGCATTTTCATTACAACCATTTTATAAGCATCAAATTGTCAAACAAATCACTATTCAAATGTTCCCACAATCCATATTCCATATCTCATTAGTCCCTCAATTCCATTCTACCACCACAAATTCACATGAATTTTAATATTAGATACAATCATAAGCCAACAAAAGAAATATGCTCTTGTTCCTTTTTAACAATCTTAACATTATTTACTCAATCAAACCATAAGCAATTATAATACCGTCCATCCTTTTCTCAAAGGACATCAACCCACACAGATCACTGGATTAACTCCAGGAGCGCTTTACACAAATTCATGATGCGCCCTCATTCCATTAGCTTTGATATTGGTTCATTAAATCAACACATTCACAATCCAGCTCAGCATCAACAACGCACTTACCTTTCTCATCGCTCTTCAACGCTTTGACTTCCCTTTTCCAATTGCAAAAATGTCAAGGATCAACTTTGAGTTCATTGTTTCTGTGCGCCCTTCCCTTACAGCGTACCCAGTGATCTCACATCAACACAGGTATTTCCTTTCAATATTTACAGTCGATTTTGTCAAACAATTCCAGATCTCAATTTATTAACTGAATTCGATTCAAATTCATACATTCTTCAACCATTCTACGCCCACGCTTGAAACTGCTTACCTCTTAATGCCAGCACTCCCAAACTTGCAATTTACCAGAATTTAAATGGGCAAATTAACTTACTTACCGTTCCCTCAAATCTTCAACGTACCCATTTATTCAATTGTCCTGTGTTGATTACTCACACTTTAAAAAGTTTGTCTCTTCATTATAATGGCGCTCTGCAAATATCAAACCAGAACTGGAAATCAACTTCTTGGAATTTAAATTACACAGGCTTTTAAATTTGATTCGATCCAGAGGTGCATCACTCTATATCATGCTTGAAAGTCATCGACTTGTCACAGCAAACAAACTGTCTCCTCATACTTCCATCTGCGCTGAAGAATTAAATCGATCTCCATAGTTCTTCATTCAACAATCTGCAAATTAACTCTGTGTTAAAGAATTTCTACTCTCTCCGCGTTATGATTGTATTTCAGAAGTTTCATAGAGTCTTTGCTGGCAACTTCCAAGGCCAGAATCTCATTGATTCTGCCAATCGAACCCAAGTGCTTGTACGATTCCCATTAATGTCAGAATCGATCTCTGCAATTTAAATAATTTCGATCTCTGCAAATTAAAGAATTTCTTCACACTAACACAAATGTGTTTATCTTAAAAGAGAGAACGCAGAGAGATGAACCTCTGTTGCTTCCGATTCATAATGAATGCTTTCAGATTGCTGTGTAATACTTGGTAATTACATTCATTTGAACTATACATTATCTGCGTCCCATTAATAAACTGAATATTGATATTAACAACATCGATTCTTCTAAATTATGTGCATAGTTTTATCTACAAAGCTTATCATAATAATTTCAACGTCTTTCTGCCAAATTCAAGTGTAGTATCACCGTATAGAATGGAAAGTTCAATTTCTCACACTCAGATTCATAAAATCGATTCTTAAATCTATAATTACATCAATACTCTACATGCGCACCTCCATTTGAAACCTCAATCACAGCAACTGATCAATCAATCAACACATATAATATTGGAAAACACTTTCATTTAAAACAACCCAAAATTAGTTACAAATTTTCCTTCTTGGCCAGATATTCCAGATTGATGGCCCTCAACAAACTGCCCGAAGGCGTCCAAGCAGAAAACTTCTCACTTTCTACTTACACTCACTCACAATCTCAATGTGTTTTTCTCTCAAAACCCCCTCCTATTTATACAATTTTAAAAATGATCTAATTAAATGCTCAATCCCCTTAATATCTCAACAAATCCCTAAATCTCTCAACATCCCTAAAAGATAGATTCTTATCCCTAAAACTTAGAAACTAATTCCAACTTAGGCTCCCTCATTAATTCTAAATAATCTAGAAACTAATTTCTCTCACATTTACAATTTCTCACAAATAATTAATTAATCACTCAACTAATATTAATATTTACATGAAAATTAATATTTCTTTCAAAACATGAAACCCCCTAGCTTAGATAGAATACAAGGTGTTTTTCGGAGCTAATGCTCCTGCATCAGGGCCCTTGTCTAAACAACTGGTATTATATCCTCTAGCCTAGCCTTCCATTGATCATGATCTACCTATATGGTTGGAGGATGAAGAAGATGAGGGATATAACACTACCCCCATTTGTACTATAGATGTTGTTAGTATAGGGGGACAACTTGATGAATATGAACTCATTGACCATGTCGTTCAAAAATAGTCCCCCACTAACAATCCACTTGAAAACCTACAAAGAACCTGAAAGCCAACCTTGGATGGAATTGTACTCAGTCGATTCAACCTCTGAAACCACCAAGGATGTAGATTTTGGCCCATCCATATCTCTGAAAATCAACTCAAACCTCTCAGATGAAGAATAAAAGTAAATATGCTAGCTTCTAAAATAAAACCTAGATGCATTTTCTTGGGATTACAAGGACATGAAAGGGGTACATCCTTCAGTATGCAGACATCATATTTACATTAAGGAAGGATGCAATCCCGTGCGACAATCCAAAAGAAGGATGAACCCAGCTCTAAAGGACATAGTCAAGGAAGAACTGCAGTAATTGTTGCATGCAAGTTTCATTTATCCTATATCAGACAGTGAGTGGGTATTGTCCTCTTGTCCTAGTCCCGAAGAAGAATGGAAAATGGCGAATCTGTGTTGAATATCAGGAACTTAACAAAGCCACCAACAAGGACCATTTCCCTTTTCCCTTTATATACCAAGTCCTGGATGGCCTTGCAGGAAAGAAATTATTTTCCTTCTTAGATGGGTTTAGTAGGTATAACCAGATCCAAATTAGCCCTGAAGACCAGTACAAGGCTACTTTCACCTGCCCTTGGGGTACCTTTGCTTACCTAGTCCTACCCTTTGGGTTGTGCAATTCCCCAACTACCTTCCAAAGAGTTGTCTTGAGCATTTTCTTTGATCTAGTCCACGACTCAGTTGAAATCTACATGGATGATTTCACACCCTATGGGGATGACTCCCAGGAGGCTCTCTCCAATTTGGGAAAAGTGTTGAGAAGGTGAATTGAGATGCATCTCTCCCTGAGCCTAGAAAAGTGTGAATTCCTGAAAATATCAGGATCTATATTGGGACACTCAATCTCCCAAGCAGGAATACAGGTGGACCCAAACAAAATCGCTATCATAAAAATGGTACCTTCTCCTCAAAAGCAGAGAGATGTAAGGAGTTTCTTAGGGTTATCTAGCTATTTAGAAGATTCATCAAATATTTTAGTAAAATGGATTCACCACTATTTGGTTTGGCAGAAGATTCTGAGTTTACTTGGTCCAGTATTTTTCAAGAATATTTTGAGATCATTAAGGGAAAGTTAACTATTTCCTCCATTCTCTGATGTCCAAATTGGACTCTACCTTTCCACATCCACACATATGCATCCAAAAAAGTTGTGGGGGCAGCATTAGGGAAGTTAGAAGACAAATTACCTTATGAAATCTATTTCATCAATAAGAACTTGTCTAAGGCCGAACTCAATTATATTGTCACAGAGAAGGAGATGTTAGCCATTTTCCATGATTTAAACAAATTTAGACATTATGTCACTGGGTATTAGACCTTTGTACACAATGACCATGCAACCATCAAATATTTAATGAAAAAAACAGATGTTAATGCTAGGATAATTAGATGGTTGTTACTATTACAACATTTTGACCTAACCATTGTTAATAACCTGGAAAGGAGAATGTTGCTGCTGATTTTTTATCCAGGTTATCTCTATCTGCAGATGAAGAAGGAATGGTGGATGACCATATGCTAGATGAACATCTCTTCACTATATCAACACTCTCACCATGGTTTTATAACATAGCTAACTATTGGTTGCTGTAAATTTCTCTCCTAATCTCTCATTCAAGGATAAAAGCAAGATCATCATAAAAAGCATCCCTTTCACATGGATTGGGGGAAATATATTCAAGCTAGGCCCTGACCAAATTCTTAGAAGATGTGTGTGGGAGGAAGAATTTTTTGATATCCTCTCTGCATGTCACGATAGCCCTTATGGAGGCCACTTTGCTGCAAAAATAACTACCTTCAAAGTTTTGTAGGCGGGATACTCTCGGCCTAACCTTCACCATGATTACAAAAGATACACTAGTAGGTGTGACTAGTGCAAAAGGATGGGGAAACCTACACAAAGGGATGATATGCCTTTGCACCCTTAGGTGGCTCTTGAGCCATTTGACTAGTGGGACATGGACTTCATTGGACCTATTGATCCACCATATGAACAGAAAAAGTATATCATAGTCTACACTAGCTACCTAAAAAAGTGGGCTGAAACAAAAGATGTGAAGGTAGCAACCGAGGAGAAAGTAGCAGAATTTCTAAGGGAGAATGTGTTTTACAAATCTGGATACCCCAGAGAAGTAGTCATTGATTAGGGGGCATAATTCACATATCATAACATTGAGAATCTTCTGAGGAGGAACAAGATAAAGCATAAGACTTCTAATGCCTACCACCCTCAAGCGAATGGCCAAGTGGAAGTGATCAACAAAGCCTTGGAGAACATCTTCACTAAGGTTGTGAGCAAGAGAAGAAAATATTTGACAGGAATATTGGTAGAAGCTAAGCTACTTGGGCCTACAACATTACTTGGAAAAAAACAACAAGATTCACTCCTTATGACCTGGTCTATGGTAAGAAATCTCTTCTTTCAGTTGAATTTGAATTCAACACCTTAAGGATGGCAGCTGAGTTAGACCTAGATATATCAAATGCCCAAAAAGAGAGGGTTCTACAAATAAATTGTTTGGATGAGTTCAGGATGCAAGCACTCCTTCACACAGAGGTAATTCAATTACAAAGGAAGGTCTGGCATGACAAGTACATTAAGGAAAAGACCTTTCAAGAAGGGGATTGGGCGTTGTTGTATGACTCAAGGTTTAATGATTTCAAAGGAAAACTGATGACAAGATGGCTGCGGCCCTACAAAGTGGAAAAATGTTATGATAATGGCGCAATTCAGGTCATAACCATAGATGAGGACAAAATTCCCCTACTTGTCAATGGCTACACGCTTAAGGTTTACAAGAAGTCCCTGTCTAGGGCAGAATTTATAAATTCCATAAACATGGAGGTGTATGCCATGGGAAAATCCATAGTTTCCAGCACCTCCTAGAGAAAAAAAAAAGAGGCATAGGTGAAAACCTCTCTGAGGCGCCCTAGGCAAACTCCGGGGTTGAAAATCTCCATGAGGAAATCTTGGAGCAAGAAAAGAAGAAGAAAAAAACATATAATAAAAGATACTTTGGTGAAAACCTCTTTGAGGCACCCAAGGCAAGCCTATGGGTTGAAAACCTCTATGGAGGCAGCCCAATTGCCTTAAAAAAAAAAAACAGAAAAGAAAGAAAAGGAAAAAGAAGAAAAATACAAATGCACTTATGTGTTTTTCTGTTTTGCAGGTTATTGATTAAAGATGGTTTTTGGGATCTAGAGGATATATTTCTCTTCATTTTCTCTTCTCCTCTTCTTGCATACTCCATAATCCACTCCATCATATATTCCCTCATCCATTTCACCCATTAGATAGGCAACAATTTCATTTTTTTCCTAAACTGTAATTTCTACAGGAAATAGGCAACTACAAGATTCCTGTAGCACTATAGAAAACTCCTGTAAATTCTACAAGATACTCATTCATGAAGGAAAAATCCCTCTAAGTGATTTTTGAACTTCAATAAGGGCATGCTCATTCATTTTTTTCCTATACCTACCATTCCCAAACCTGTATTTCACTCCATGCACAATGATACCCTATCTAAACCCTATGTTGAACCATTTGAAGCTAAATCATTGGAAACTTGGCATGCGACCCCTTTCACTTGCATATCCTCCACTGTATTCATTCCATAACTTCCTCCATAAGCTCCATGAACCATATCCCTCCATTTTTGATAAAATTGAAGCAATAAGATATAAAAAACATACTACTATAGGTATCAGAAAGTTTCCTATAGCAAATCTGTGTGTGGTACAACAAGGAAAAAAGATGAAGGAAAGCTGATGGGGATGACTCCAGTAGACTCTAGAAGTGAAATCACACCCACCATGGCACCTAAAGACCTCCATGCATCCCCTGAAAAAGAAATAAACAAGAATATATTAAGCAACTCATGCAAAAAAGACAAGCAAATCACTCAGAAAAAGCCGCTCACTCAAAAAACAAATAAGAAATGAAGATACAACAAAGAAAAGACCAAGGCTGCCACAACCAGCTCTATATCTTTGCATGAGCTCCTTTAGCACCTCACCAACACTAGGTAAGCTTGGGTATGGCCCCTCACCTCTCGTTATGCATCCATAAAGACCAAAATGGTTGAATGTCGAGTTTTAGAAATTTAAAAGGAAACAAGGTGGCCAGTTAACTTGGCCACCTTCGTAAAGTGAAACTAGAGGAAAAGTGAAAGTGCATGCCACCTGGGAAAGTGAAATCAAGTCAAGAGAGAGTGGATGGGTATGAGAGTGATCATGAGGCTCAACAATGATTAACTAAAGTGGGACCAACAGTCTCAAAGAGGAAAACTCGTGTTAAGTACGACTTACCACAATGCTCCAAATTTAGTTAAAAATACAATAAAGGTAATATTTTTATCACTTTCACCATTGCATTAAGCATTTCTAAGAGCAGAAAGAGTAGGAGAGTAGTGGGATCCATCATAAGATTAGCATAGAGGTTTGAGCTTGCATGCACCATCATGATACAGGAAACATATTTTTTCTACAGGCAACTTCAGAAGCAGATCAACAAGGGCTTAGAAGGCAACATAGAGTCACCTGTGGGTGAATTTTCTTCCCAAAGACACAATATCTCAAACCAAAACAACATGGGACAAAGGTAAGTGGTTTCCATCCTCCAACACTGAAATTTCTCCATACAATTCACACTCAACAAAATAAATTTGACAGTTAAAGGGTAAAATAAATTTTTCTTGCATTTTTTTTCAAGACATAACTCTCAAACCTCTCACCACCTTCATAAAAAAACTATTAAAATGGGAGGGGGATTCAACAGAAGAGAGCCTACTAACATTAAGAGAATTAGGCAACATCCCCAAGTCATGGAAATCTTCTAAAATCACCAATGGCTAGGGTTCTTTGAGCTATTGAAAGGTTTTGATGAAGATATAGCTAAATAATTTGCAATGGCTCTGCAGTCACATTTAGAAGAGAGAGCCACCACTGTGGTTAGAGGCCTAGCCATCACACTATCTCCTGAACTCATAAGAAAAGTTACAACTTTTCCCTTAAGATTCAAATGGGTTAAGGAAAGAATTCCTAGCACTGCAGCCAAGAAGAATTTCTTTCTACCAGGAGAAGAGTACATTGAAGACAAAAATGGAGTGAGGAGGGAAAGCCTTCCATACCCTTGGGATGAAGTAGCCTTCCATATCATGAATTTTATTTCTTGTGAAGGAAAAATTAGTGTGGTATATGGGTATCCTTTTAGATTTTTAAATGAACTTAGGTTTCAAGGATAACTCCCACTTTAACATGGATTAAGCATCCCTCACTTCCTCGTGAACTCTGTAATTGACATGAGCCATAAGGTGAGGAAAATAAAATATCAACACTTTGCCCATCATGGCCTCATAAAAGTAACTATGAATGATGCTTTGAGAAGGTTGAAACTACCTATATCCTGGTTTTTTATTTCATAGACATGGATAGGGAAGCATTTATAGCTACCCGAACGGAGCAAACCTCTTCTTCTATCCTTAGAGAGATGTAGGTAGAAGAAGAAGAATAAGAGGCTAAAGAGGAGGTAGAATAAGAGGAAGAGGAGGCAAAAAACAAGAAAGAAAAATAAGAGATGGAAATTGAGGCAGAAAACACAGAGACAACAGAGATAGAGCAAGAAAAATTTGAGGGAAATGAGGAAGAAAAGACTGAGGAAAAGGAAGATTGGGACCCTATCATAGGCAATGAAACCTTCCCTCAAGATACCAACATGTCACCAAGCATCATAGATCAAGAGTAGCTGCTACCATAACTACTTTGAGCACACATGTTTAAAAAAAAATAAAGAGGCGACACCTATGTACTTCAAAACTAGGAAGAGTTAAAGGGTGAGGCAGGGAAAACCAAAGACTCCAACAAAGATCCCTATTGCCTTTGAATAATCACCAAATATGAAGGACGAAATAATATTAGAGGAAGGAAGGGTGTAATGGGTCACTTCACCTATAAGGACCCCACTACAAGAAAAAGACCCTCTAGTGGAGGTTATAAAGGAGGTTTTTAGTGTTATAAAATTGGCCAAAATTGTAAAAAAAACATATGCTACCACATCCGTTTATGGTTACGGAGGTTTTGGCTGAGCTTTTAATGGAAATTCAACACAACAAAAAAAATGGGTGACTGAAGGTTATTACTGATGTTTTTTTCATCAGTGCGCTAATCAGGATTTAATGCACAGGTGTGTACCTGTGGACGGCGCCCCGAGGCAGTCTAAGGAGAATGCACCGGGCCGTTAAGGTATAAAACAACATCAGGCATAGTGTTGGTGATACAATGCACGGGGCAGTTATAATTTCTCTTGGGAATTGAGCAGCTCCCATAGGTCATATCAACGCGTCGGTGCATATACTTATAGAAACACATCAGTGCATCCTTTCACACAAATGCACCGAGCTTTATAATTGGTATCGGTATTCGTGCGGTGCAAATATGTCATACAAATACACCGGTGCGTATAGACTCTTAAACACCCCATTGTGCAGTATCACACAAACGCACGGAGATTTATAATTGGTATCAGTATTCGTGTGGTGCCCGTAGGTCGTCTAAATGCACCAGTGCGTATAGACACAAAAAAACCCTGGTGCATAGTATCACACAAACACACCAAGATTTATAATTGGTATCTATATTCGTGCAGTGCTAATAGGTTGTAAAAAGGCACCGGTGCGTAGATAGACATAAACGCACCGGAGAGCCGTACCACACAAATGCCTCGATATTTTTAACCGGTTTTGGTATTTGTGCGATGCCCATAGGTCGTAAAAATGCACGGGGGCGCTTAAGAATACAAGTGCACCGGTGTAAGTATACACGCACCAATTTTCATTTTGTATTTTTTAGAAACATCGACCCGTGACAGTGCAATTATTGTGATTTTTTAAAATTCATTATTGATCAAAATTCGACACATATTATAACAATGTTCATATTAATTAAATTTTTATTAATGCATTTGAATGTGATGTTTGGATTAATTTGTTAGATCATATCAAAATTATTGTGGTTTTTTAAAATTCATTATTCATCAAAAGTCGACACATATATATCTTATAAAAATATTCATATGAATTAAATTTTTATTAGTGCATTTGAGAACGACAATGGAGAACACAATAGCGACAATCGAGAATTAAATAGAATAAATTAAAACATATATATATATATATATATATATATATATATATATATATATATATATATATATATATATATATATATATATATATATATATATATATAAAACATTCTTTGTCATACAAAATGGGACAGTTATTGGTATCCCTTTATCTTTCAATTGGGACACTATGTCCATTATATTAAAGAAAATTTCTGATTTCACAGACATTTTTCAAAAAATACAACGCCTTGATTTTATATCCAAACATAGTGATCATCATTCTTCGCTTGACTACTGTCACTGCTAGAGATACTTCCATGACTTGGGTTATTTTCAGAAATGTTTTGTTCACGGTGTTGATTGTTTTCTTCTTCTTCACCTTCCATCTAGAAACATAAAAATAAATTGTAATGAGTATATATACATTGGTGAGAATAATGAAAATTGAAATATTAAATAATATACTTCAATGTAAATCGAAAAGAGATGGCGTACCAATGCAACAATTGACTCATAAACTATACACATCCTTTCAAAACCATGTAACATGCCATCTTTCAAGATTTGATCTATTGGCGTAGTTCCATCCTTTGTTTTCTGCAAGTTATATACCCCATAACAAATCATATATTTAACATAAAAGATTTATTTTTTATATTAATTATAGACGGAGCTAAGTAAAACAAGATCGACAGATGCTTACAAATTCCAAAATTAAGTTTTGATATGCCAACATATACGCACAACCCATATTTAACCCAATTTCAATCAATTCCTCTAATGGTTCTTCTTTGTAAGTTAGCACCTTTTTGAAGACATTCAATGATGATTTTTGTAAAACAACTTAAAAAATACGAAAATGAAATCTAGTTAAGTTGTTATAAGGAAGTAACAATTACTCAAAAACTTAGATATCAATCATTTTCTTACTTGTCGTCCTGTTTTATGTGCTGAATGGGTTCCATTTTCTTTTTTTTTTTCTGCAAGGAAATACTTGAAAATTAATATTTAATGCTAAATTGTTTATTTATCTTACCTAATGATCGAAAAAATCAATGATTACATATTACATTTGAAGCAAGTTGTTGTTGAGATGGCTCCTCCAGCGATGCAATTTTGTCTATTTATTTGACCATCTCCTTGTACACCTTTTTGGACTTTCCTACTGGCATATTTCTGATATCAGCTCGTTCATCTTTTGAGATTTTCATAATCTTCCTGAAAATGTAACATGACAATAAATTATTTAATTTTTATATTGATATATGAAAAGTAAGTATCACAAAAGTGATATTTATAAATAATTCTAGACAAACATCTAAAGGAATATTACTTTTTCATTCCTTCTTCTTCTTTTTTGTACGTTTTTGCTATTAAAAGTCTGACATGTCTCATTGACCAATTCTCTAGAAACTCTTCCTGTAGTTTACATAAAATTTGGTTCTTGGAATCATTGGATTGGTTTTTGTATTGTAAGTGGAAAGAACATCTATACATTCATTCCAATAGATCCCTCAAACTTTTGTAAAAAATTTTCCCCCTTTCGTTAACCTCCAACACCACTCCAGATGAGCTAAGGACCAATTCATTTTCATTTGCATGTTCTATTTTCTTTTCTTTTCTTAGAACAACATTCCTTTTCTGAGTTGTTAGTCCCTGTAGAACATTAAACAGATGTGAATTAATAGACTTTTTCACACATGTTATCTAATAATTTTAATTATATTATTAATGAAAACTAAAAAAAGAAACTCATATTGGATCGATAGTGTTTTTTTCATTCACCTAATTCATCCTTTTACAATTTTTCCATCAAGCTTTTATGCTCTTCTAGTCCTAGATCAGAAATAATCTTATCGAGCTTCGTCTTTTTGTGGCTCTGCATGATACACAGTAAACAATACATATTAGTTAAACTTAAATATAGTTCAAAAATAATTTTTTTGTAAAAAATTTACAAATAACTTGCCTTTTTTGCTTTTCTTGATGTGTTATCAATATTTTTGTTACTTGACCTCTTGTCACTCATTTATTTATCAATATCAAACCTATACCATATCATTCAATAATATATTTATAAATAAATTTTCAACTTTTCAAGTAAAAAAAAATCTCAAAAAACTGGTGCGCCATTCATGGTTTACGCACCAACGCCAGTGCGTGTCTCTCTTCCAAACGCACTGCCATAACAGTATAATAGACCGTACAGTGCTCTATGTCAACAAGGAGCACCGATGTGTTACATGTCAATGACCGCACCAGTTAACCATGATAAAATAATAAAAATTGTCCAGTGTTAGTTTTTTAGCAGAAATCGATGCCATACTTTACATATGGCACACCGATAAAAAAAAAAAATTAATTTTTTATCACATTATATTGTGTGGTGCCCTTGTAAAATAAAGAGCCCTGGTGCGCTACGTACTCCAGAAACACCGATAAAAAAATCTATTTTTTTTAATTCATGCCAGGGCCCACATGGATTGGGATTCGACTATGCTAATTGTCCCATCAGTTGGATGTCTTAGGTCTATATTTAGCAATAAAAACCCTATAAATCTAAATTGAAAAACCCTAATTCTGAAATCATAGAAAAATGAAGAAGAAAGGGGAGAAACAAAAAGAATGTAAGGTTTGTATCTTTTGAAAGTTTTTTTTTTTAGAAACAGAACGTTCACGGTACACCATAATGAAATAGTGCACCGGCTGCATATTTTACAAATGGCACACTGAAAAGAATATTTTTTTTTTCTAATTTTTTATCACAGTACTTGTGTGGTGCGCTGGGAGAACAGAGCGCACTGGTGCAGTATTCCGCACAGGGCGCAACGACAACTTTTTTTTTTTACGCAAGGGCCGACATGGATTGGGATCAGACTATGCAGGTCCTCCCATTGGTTGGATGTCTTAGGCTTATATTTAACAATACAAACCCTATAAATATAAATTGAAAATTCCTAATTCTGAAATCATAGAAAGTGGGAGAAAAAAGGGCAGAAACAAAAAGAATGTATGGTTTGTTTCTAAAACGGTTTTTTTTCAAAACAACATGTTTGCAGTGCGCCATAATGAAATAGTGCACCGGTGCCATATGTTACATATGGTGCACTGATAAAAACATATATATATATATATATATATATATATATATATATATATATATATATATATATATATATATATATATATATATATATATATATATTTTTTTTTTTTATCATGAGAGCTTTCAAGAAAGGCGCTGCTATAACCGAGCGCACTGGTGCGCTATGTTACGTAGGACGCACCGACGAAAAAAAAGTCTGTATTTTTTTAAGATTAACGCAAAGGCCGACATGGATTGAGATCTGACTATACAGGTCCTCCTGTTGGTTGGATGTCTTAGGCTTATATTTAGCAATACAAATCCTATAAATATAAATTGAAAAGCCCTAATTCTGAAATCACAGAATGTGAGAGAAGAAAGGGCAGAAACAAAAAGAATGTAGGGTTTGTTTCTAAAATGGTTTTTTTGCAAAACAGCATGTTTGCGGTGCGCCATAATGCAATAGTGCACCGGTGCCATATGTTACATATGGCACACTGATAAAAACATTTTTTATTTTTATTTTATCACTGTACTTTCGTAGTGCACTGCTATAACCGAGCGCACCGGTGCACTCTGTTACGTAGGGCGCACCGACGAAAAAAAATCTGTATTTTTTTAAGATTGACGCAAGGGCTAACATGGATTGGGATTCGAATATGCAAGTCGTCCCATGGGTTAGATGTCTTATGACTATAAAAACCCTATAAATCTAAATTGAAAAAAATGAGGGAGAAGAAAGGACAGAAACAAAAAGAATCTAGGGTTTTGTTTGTAAAAATGGATTTCTTTTTTATTTTTGTTTCTGAAAACTACAAAAAATGTAAAAAAAACTGCAGAAAAAAGAGTTAAAAAAAAAAAACTTTGATTTTTTTATTTTACTTCATAAAAAAAACTACAGAAAAAAAGTTTAAAAAAAAACAATAGACTTTGATTTCTTATTTTACTGCATAAAAAAAACTCCAGAAAAAAGTACAAAAAAACAATAAACTTACTCACATCGTTTGAAATTATATGGTACAGGGTTTGACTAACCAGATTTTTGGAATTCTGATTGTCTGAATACTTCTATTCGAACGTATTTCCCTGCTCCACAGTGCTCTCGTGCTCTATTTGCACTAGGTATGTATCCTGCAAATCTCTGGCTGAAATTTTTTGCAAAAATAGTAAAATAATGAAAAGTGTTTAGTATTTAAAGAAATGTTTTATGAAATTATATTTTTGAAAATATTTTGCTGTCCATTTTTCAATTTACCGTTTTTTTTTTCACTTAAAGAAAATAGGGTTGCGCTTTTTTTATTTGCGGTTATTCATTTATCGGTGCCTCCTTTAATTTAACCGCATTGGTGCGTCGTTTTATAAAACAACGCCGATGCGAAAAATAAAAAACTCACCGGTGCGGTTATCTGTACATTACGCACCGAAATAACATTGAAGTTTGTGCACCAAAATTTATTGTTGTTTTTCTCAAATGTAGGGAGAAAATATCATATATTATATGGAATGGAAAATTCTTCAAAATCCAGCTCGTTCCATAATATTTCTCAAAGTCCATCACGGAGTTCTCCATATCCATGTGGAGACGTAATATTTACTTCATATTTGTTTTATTTTTTCACTATCTAATTGAATTTATATATGTTTTTTATCCATGCAGTCAATCACACACAACTTAATTAAATTTATAATGTATACAAATTTGCAGGTTCATGCAGATTCAACATCGAGTTCAGATGCACAAAATATTCAAACTGCTCCAAAATGTCATAAGTTCTTATCAGGAGTTGCATACCGCAAGGCGCATTTGGTAGATGAAAATGGACAGTCGCTTCACCCTGCCAATTGTAACAATATTGCATCTTTTAGCCACAACCTCGGGACAATGATGGTAATTATAATTATAATTGTTTGGTATATATATTGATTAATATGTAATTATTTCAACGTCAAACCAATTTATAATCATGCAATATTGTCAATGTGGTTACTCATTGATATCATATATTTTGTACTAATCATGTTCAATTTTTTTTTTTAATTATCAGGATTCTAGTGATGATGAACGACTTACCTACCATCTTCCGTTGCACCCCACGACAATGTCAAATCGAGAGAAGACTGAATTAAGAGAAAAAATCAGAGAGGAACGATACCAAGAATGGTTGAATCAACCATCAATTCAATTCTCGCTACGTCTAGATTCACCAATTAGGAATGACTACAGCAATAGTAGTTCTTCACAAGCTGGCAATGGAGGCAATCAAATAGAGGTTGGTATGGATGATTACTTAAGGGATACGATTGCCATGGAGACAATGTTGTTAGATGCATTCCAAAATGATGATCAGCTAGGGGATGATGCTCATATCGTTGACACCTTTTTCGAAAGCCTTAAATTTGTTTCCACCACCCCTCTCTTTGGACCTGGCGGTCAGTCAAAGTCTACCCAGTTTGGGACAACAATGTACTGTACAACTTGAAATCAAAGTTTGGCTTGTTGAATGCATGTTTCTCGGAACTTTTGAGGTAAGTTAACATAAAGTACTCCCCTTATATAAATTTGAAATATAATCAGTACACTGCAATGAACATTACAAATGTTAAATTTTATGAACTTAAATAATTATATCGACATTAATGTAAATTTAATATTAATATATTTGTCCATGATCACCAACTACAAGTTATTCAAAGATAAGGTTCTTCCGAGTGAAAATGTCTTGCCCAGTAATTGTGAAGAGGCAAATAAATTGTTGAAAATGTTGGGTGTTGAGTACATATCATATCATGCATGTCCAAATGATTGTATTCTATATAGAGGAGAATATGTAGACAAAAAGATGTGTCTGAAATGTAGGCATGATAGGGATGATAAATCAAAAAAGAAGGGAAAATCACGTACTGGTCCTCCTTTTGAGATATTGAGGCACATGCCTATAATCCCAATGATTCAATGGCTCTTAATTTGCAAAGAATTAGCTATGTTGCAGGGATGGCATGCCTCACACAAAAGTGAGTTAGGAGTTATGCGAATCCCAACTGATTCAATAGCCATGAAGCATATAGAGGATACATGGCCCGAAAAATTCAAGAATGAAGTATGAAGTCTATGACTCAGCATAGCCATGGATGGTGTCAACCCATATTCCCTCCAGAACATCAACTATTCTACTTGGCCTGTAGTAGTGATCAATAACAATATCCCCCCATGGTTTTCCATGAAGAATGAACATCTTATGTTGGCTCTCATAGTCCCTAGTAGAAGACAAGTGAAGAATATGGATGTCTACTTACAACCACTGATAGATGAATTGAAGGAATTATGGGATGGGATAAATGTATACGATTTATCAAGACCAATCGCAGCAGAGAGGGGTTTTACATTGTATGGCATATGTGCTTACACAACACATGATTATCCAGGCTTAGGAGTTTGCTCTGGTAAATTACATGTATAATTTATTGATTTGTTTATATATAATGTAATAATACTCTTTCACATATTAGTTATTTAATTCGTTTTAATAACATTTATCTAATCTTCATGATATTATTTAACATTCCATGCATATTAATTAATGTATACAAATATAATCTCGCAGGTCTTGTAAAAAAAGGGTATTTTGGATGTAAATGTTGTGGACCTTCTTTGAAAGCTAGATGGTCCAAGGACCTACGAAAGCCAGTGTATGATTGCTCCAGGATATTCCTACCAAAACAACACCCTTACAGAAGAGCAGCATCTGCTTTCAATGGTAAACGAGAGAGAACCCAAAGGCCTCCAATAATGACACCAGTTGAATGGCTTAGATCATATGAGAGAGAGAAGGAGAAGGAGTTCATAGAAATGTTCAATTAAAATGGGGAGCCTAAGTTCGATGATGCAGATTTCTTCAACACCTATGTTGAGAAATTTCCCATTGGGATGAAAAGGAAATTTGTCTTTTATGACCTCCCATATTGGGAGCATCTTAATATTGCCCACTTATTAGATCCCATGCATATGTTTAAAAATGTTTCATCTTCTTTATGGAGGCACATATCATCGAAACAAAGTGACACATTGGCTGTTAGGAAAGATATTATTACTTCAAAAACTAAAAAGAAATATTGGCCAAGATGATTAGAAAGTACGGGATCAGAGGCAAGCACTGGTCCCTCTAATTCATGGTTTTTCAAAAGAAGGTGATGTCCCATGGATTTAAAAAAAAGATGATATATCTTTGGCAAAGGAAGTTATAATGGATGTGAGGGTGCCAACTTCATACGAGTCTTCACTACGACGCTGCTTCACCGTGGATGACCATTTGTCGGGGTTGAAATCGCATGACCATTTGAATCTTCTAAGAGTATGTATAATGTCAAAAGCATGATTTTATTATTTTTTATATTAATAAATTTTATCTCATGCAGAGATCATAAAACATAACTAATTTTGTATATTATTGCACGTGTTTATAACTTTGCAGTGTCATTATCCTTTGTTTTATGTGTGGGTGTGTGAAACATGAATTCCCTCAAGACCTAGGACGTGCCATATCTAAATTATTTGCATTTGTATGTTGGATCACGTCAAAGGAGATTCATGTGGCTAGCATTCCACGGTGACATCAAGAGATAGTTGAAATTGTTTGTATGTTTGAGAAGGAACTACCGACGAGTTTCATGGACTTACAAGTTCATCTTCTAATCCACCTGGTAGATGAGGTTGAATTATTTGGGGTTGTTTCTTGTCATTGGATGTTCTTCTTAGAGAGGTACATGAAGAAATTGAAAGGTTTTGTTCGACAAAGGGCAAAACCCGAGGGGTCTATGGCAGAGGGGTACATATCGTATGAGTCTTTCTACTATGCCAGTGAGTACATCAAGCAGATCGACAACAGACTAGGTGTGTTGATTTGGGACGATCAAATGGATGAATACAAAATAGAAGGAGTGTTTCTCCAAACGAGTGGAAAAAAGTGCTTGATAAAGAGTAAGTGACTTATAATTTTTCAAATTTACAAAAAGTAATTAATATTCATGTTGAACTTTGATATAATGTATATTTTGATCTCTAAGTACTATATAATGTTGGTTTGATTTCATCAACGAATGCAGAAATTGGAGCAATCAATAAATTCATTCTTTACAATTCTGAAGCGACACAACTGTGGGTTGCATTGTACGAACAAAACAGGATGAAATGGGATAATGACAGGAAAGAATTCAGACGATTGAATGGTAGAAGTGTGCCTTATCCCGATCATTTAAAATAAAATATGCCAAAAATATACCACAAAAGTTGCGTTGCTGACCAAGTTAGAGAGAAATACGGTGCTACCAGTCGTTACCCGCGTGCTAAAGAGGATGCGCTAAACATAGGGATTGGGTGCAGCAACTCGGTAATAATCTTTTTAATTTATACGTAAATTTAAAACTTATATTAAGACATCTACATTTCATATTTTAACTACTGTTGGATTATTATTTATAAGACACATGACACTATGATTTTTTTAACTTTTTTATAATAGGTGCATTTGTTCCCATCTATGTGGGCATATGGACACCATTTTCGCACAGAAAATGCCGATGGTGGAAAAATCACAGAAGACTATGGAGTGGAAGTCGAGTTCGATCAATCTAGTCAATCTAGCCACCGTGATCAACAACTAGTACGAGGGGCGTTAGGTTACGTCAGAAAGATACAAGAGATCATTGAAGTGGATTTTTCTTCTTTCCAATGTGTTATTTTTAGGTGCAAGTGGTGGAAAACCTTTGATCAGAATAATGTAAAGGAAGATCGTGATAGTAGGCTGATATGTATCAACTCTAGAAAGATGTGGGATGAAGCTAAGGACCCCTATGTTTTCCCTAAACACTGCAACTAGGTGTTTTTTTTACCCGGATGTGTTGGATAGGGATTGGTGGTTCGTATTGACACATGACCCTAGATCAAAACATATTTTTGAGAAAAATAGTGTTATCATGCCACGTGAGCTAGAAGATAATGAGGGTGATCATGAGAACCGAGAGCGATGTGGTACATGTGTTATTTCATCAATATTTATACTTTTTAAGATGGGGTTTTTGAAATATTAATATAATATGTATTTTGAATTAATTGGTAATTTGCATTGTGTTAATGTTAAAATCAATAATTCACTTGATAATTTGGTATTATGTTGATCTCGAAAACAATGGCGTATTCTATAAATTAATTCTTTTTTTTGTATCTAAGATCATAATAAAATAATTATAATTCTAAAGTACAGGAATTTATTTGCATTATTTTCTAAACTTTATTATGTTACAATAAATCATATTATTCTAGATTTATTATTTTACAATTATTTAAAATTTACAAATTTAAAAATTTAAAAATTTTAATAAATTCCTTTCACATTAATACAATTAAAATTTTACAAATATTTTACATACAATTATAATTATAATTACAATTACAATTTTACAATTTCACGTACAATTACAATTTTACAAATTAAAAAATCACAATTACAATTACAATTTTACAATTTTAATAATTACAATTACAATTACAATTTTAGAAATTCACATATATACCATTAAAATTACAATTTTAGAATTTTAAATACAATTAGAAATACAAATATTACAAATTTACAATATCACGATCATTTGGTATTAAATTAATCAATCACGTTCATGATAACCATCGTACAAACATCATATTTGACTAAAAAACACATTCAAAATCGCTAACTGCATCATCGTGATCATGATCATCTAACAAAACACAATTAACATTATATATTAACATCATCAGTACAACACAAACATCAAATATACATCTTATGCTATCACATACACATCTATTTGCAAGCTGCACATTAAATGAACATACCTAACATGACCTAACAACATACACATCATGATGATCACCAACATGTAAATTAAGTACAACTGCAACATGAACATAAAATACATGGACCATAAATATATATATATATAGCTGAATAATGTTAAAAATATACAATTGTAATATAAATTTCATGGATCAGCTGGTGGTAGTACAACATCAATATCAGTACAAGTGGTCGATGGTCTAGCATCATCTCCATGATGACTACTGGTAGATGCTAGTGGAGGCTCATGCAAATCTAGCACGACGCGAGGCTGTGAACGATCATAAGATGATGGTACATTGTGCCTCGCATATTTTCCATCATGTGCTGCGGCTCGATCGTAACATGCAACAGTCCTCGTCAATCGCGTAAAAGTTGTCATAAATCCTACGACATGCCGCATCAGGCTGTACATGTCACGCGACATGCCTCTCCACATCTCTGATAGCCTGTCATCGGCCTTTATGTCTCTGAAATGAGTTGGTTTCCCAACTCCATCCTATATATAGCATCACTAAGACGTCGACCGCGCACTGGCACACCAGCAGGAGTAGGTCTCTGATCTAGACCGGCCTTCTGATGATCCTCGAAAATATATGGCATGCCCTCATTCTCATCATGAGGATCCACACCTGGATCAGGTGGTGGTGGCGGTATCTCCTCGCCATCAAAAGAGCCAATGTCTGCAAAATATATACAAGTACACAACAATAATTAGAGGATTTTATTACACAATTTAATAAAAACAAGTTAAAGAACATGTTAGAATAAATTTGTTATGTAACCAGCTCCAAAAATAGAAGAAAAGAGATATAAACGCCTTAGAAATAAGCCACTTCGAGGGGGAAACCTCCAATACATTACATAAATGAACAATTCTTGGATCATACAATTTACAAAACCTCCTTTCTATATATAGGAGTCCATGGGGCCATAATGTAATCCTAGTGGGCCACAATGTAATCCTAGCCGACCTAACAATAATAATTTAAGGGCACAATAATAACAAAATGGGGGTTACAAGGGTTCAATAATAACAATAAGGGGGTTAAACTAACCATAATAAAGGAATATACTAGTGATATAGGGACCTAACATGCCCCTCTCCTTCAAAAAAGTGTTGTCCTCAACACTTGAGTAGCTCCGGGTGCTTCTGTATAAAATTCTCATCCTCCCATGTAGAATCTTAAGTGGGTAAGTTCTTCCACTTGATGAGATACTCTGAAATTGATCGATTCCGTAGCTGTCGAGTTCTTGTTTCCATGACCGCTTCAGGTTCCAATATGATTTTTCCTTCCTCATCAAGTTCTGGCAATATTGTTTGAACCGGAAGATTTTCACCTATAACCTTCTTTAAGCATGAAACATGGAAAACTGGATGTACTCACGAAGAAGCAGGAAGCTCCAATTTGTATGCCATAGTACCAATCTTTTGCAACACCTTGTAATGACCATAGTACTTTGGTGATAATTTATTATCCTTCTTAGCTTGCTTGAGGGACATTTGTTTGTATGGTTGTAGCCGTAAAAATACCCAATCTCCTACATCAAAACTTCTCTCGCTGCGATGTTGATCTGCCTGTTGTTTTATTCGATTTTGTGCCAAAGTCAGGTTATCCTTTAAGAGTTGGAGAACTTCTTGCTGATGCTCGATGTGATCTTCCACTGCTTGAACCTTCGAATTTTCTCTTAAATATGATGTGATGGATGGTGGAAGATATCCATAAAGTGCCATAAATGGGGTCATTTTTGCTGCAGTATGGAAGGAAGTGTTATACCACCATTCAGCAAGAGGTAACCACTTGACCCATTGTGTTTGTTTATCAGATACAAAACAACGAAGATATCCTTCCAAACATTTATTTACTATCTTAGCTTGACCATCAGATTGAGGATGATAAGATGAGCTATGAGCTAATTGAGTACCCAAACAAGAAAATAACTCCGTCCAAAAATTTCCAGTAAAAATGGGATCTCTGTCGCTCACAATAACCCTTGGGCTTCCATGTAGCTTTTGAATTCTGTCCATAAATGTAGTAGCAATCGTACTTGCTTTAAATGGATGAGATAATGCACAAAAGTGTGCATACTTGGTAAGTCTATCAACTACCACCATGATGACACTCTTTCCTTCGGACTTAGGTAAACCTGTGATAAAATCCATTGAAATCTCCTCCCAACGTTGACTTGGAATGGATAAAGGTTGTAGAAGTCCTTGGGTCTTAATTGTTTCCACTTTATTCTGCTGGCAAACCAAACATTCCGCCACAAACTTTCGAATATCAGATTTAAGGCCATCCCAAAAAAATTCTTTCTTCACCCTGTGGTAAGTTTTTAAAAATCCTGAGTGTCCTCCTAAAGGAGAAGTGTGCAATTCCAAAAGAATCTTTTGTTTTAGTTGGGAATTCTTACAAAGATATAAGCGATCTTGTACCATAAGGAATCATTTTTCCAACTAAATGTATCAGATGTACTAGGATCTTGCTGCAAATTTTGAATGAGTGTCCATACATCTTTGTCCTTCTTCCATTCATATCTTGCTTCGGTTATCCAATCTGGTTGGATAATAGAAATGGCACAAAGAAATGCTTCCACCTCTTCATTCTTTCTTGAGAGTGCATCTGCAACAACATTAAGCTTTCCTTTTTTGTAGATTATTTCAAAGTCATAACTCAACATCTTTGTGACCCATTTTTGCTGCTCTTCGGAAGATATTCTTTGTTCCCAAAAGTGTTTAAGACTATCATGATCAGTTTTTACCTTGAAGTGTCTTCCCATTAGGTAAGTTCGCCATTTCTTTAGTGCATGTAGTATTGCTAACATTTCCTTCTCATAAATAGGTTTCTGTGAATACTTTCCTTTGATTGGACGACTTTCAAAAGCAATGGGTCTTCCTTCCTGCATTAAAACTGCACCAATTCCATTTCCTGAGGCATCACATTCCACAATAAAGGTTTTTGTGAAGTCCGGTGTAGCTAAGACCGGTGCTAGGCACATTGCCTCTTTAAGACGTTCAAAGGCCCTAGTTGCTTCAGGAGTCCATGAAAATGCATCTTTCTTC
This sequence comes from Pinus albicaulis, assembly GCA_034641835.2. Lineage (NCBI taxonomy): Eukaryota > Viridiplantae > Streptophyta > Pinopsida > Pinales > Pinaceae > Pinus > Pinus albicaulis. Next base: position 6,813 of record JAXQQM020078078.1, on the reverse strand, counting down.
AATAATGTTGTTAGAGGTGCTGCTATTCTCCCATAATTCTTAACAAACTTGCGATAATACCCTGTTAACCCGAGAAATCCTCGCAACTTCTTTATGGTTGTCAGGACTTTCCATTCCTTAATGGCTTTAATTTTGTTAGGGTCTACTTTAACACCCTCGTGAGATACAATATGACCCAGATATTCCACCTCTTGTACTCCAAAGAAACATTTGGATTTTTTGCATATAATTGTTTCTCCTGCAATAGTTTGAGCACCCTGTCAACATGTTCAACATGATCCTTCCAAGACCTGCTGTAGATTAGTACATCATCAAAAAATACTAGCACAAATTTTCTAAGGAAGGGTTTGAAAATGGAATTCATCAACCCTTGAAATGTAGAAGGTGCATTGGTAAGGCCAAAAGGCATGACCAAAAATTCATAATGACCCTCATGAGTTCGAAATGCCGTTTTCGGAATATCTTCAGTCTTCATTCTAATTTGATGATATCCTGAACGAAGATCCAACTTGGTAAAACAAATTGCTCCATGTAATTCATCCAATAATTCATCAATCACAGGAATGGGAAATTTATCTTTAATGGTGAGCTTATTGAGCTCCCTATAATCCGGACACATTCACCATGATCCATCCTTCTTGTGTACTAATACTACAGGAGCAGAGAAAGAACTTTGACTAGGTTGAATTATACCCGCCTCTAACATTTCTGCAATCATACGTTCAATTTCACTCTTTTGGAAGTAAGGATATCTATAAGGCCTGATGTTTGGAGGAACACTTCCTGAATCAAATGAATAGCATGATCATGATCACGAATAGGTGGGAGTCCTTTGGGAGTTTCAAACACCTTGGAATGATTGTCCAAGACTTGTTGGAGATCTGCAGAAACAGATGATTTTGATGTCGGAACTTCTAGTGAGCATAATTGTGCAATTACGCCTCGTTGTTCTTTCTTTAGAAGCTTTGTCATGACATTAGAGCTTATTATCCTTCCCGGCTTCCCTTCAATACCCCGTAATTCGACTTCCTTTCCTTCTGAAAAAAATTTCAAGAAAAGTTCTTGAAAATTAAAGCTACCGTCCCCAAAGATTGTAACCATTGTACTCCTAGTACAACATCAGCACCTCCCATAGGAATGGAAAGCATTGGACTAGTCAATACATATTCCCCATGGTTAGCTTGATATTATGGCATTTTCCAGAGCAATTTATAGTTCCTCCATTTGCAACCATCACTTGACATTCTGGTGCTGGGTATAGGAAACAATTTAATTTTTTGGCTACCTTACAATGAATAAAATTATGGGTGCTACCTGAATCAATCAACACTATTACCTTTTTCTTCTTGATTTGTCCTTCTATCTTGAGAGTTTGAGGAGTGGTAATTCCTGCCAGTGCATTACACGATATGGTCGGATTCATTTCTTCCTCTTCTAGGCCTGGTTCCTGGTGTATATCCTCTTCTTGTTCATTTTCTTCTTCCTCTTCACAATCTATGTAAAATAATTTCTTCTCAGCACACTTATGACCTTTAGTGTATTTGCTATCACAACTGTAGCAAAGCCCTTTTGCTCTTTTTTCTTCCAATTTTTGTGGTGTCATCCTTGTAGGTTGTGGAAATCTAGGCGTAGCAACACTTCCTTCTTTATAGAATTGAGTGGTAGGCTTCCTTGTCGCCATAATTTTACATTCAACTTTTCTTGCCAACCTGAATGCCTTCTCCAATGAATCAGGTTCCAAAACACGAACTTCATGTTGGATGTTATCCTTTAGAGTTCCTATGAAGAGATCAATCCTGTGTTCCTCTGGAATATCAGTTACCCTTATATTCAATTTTTGGAAGTCCTCAATGTGCTGCCCCACTAAACCCTTTTGTTTGAGATTTATCAATTGGCTAAAGAAGGTGCTGCTCTTTGTATCCTCATAATGTGCTATCATTTCTTCCGTAAAAATTGACCAAGTGACAATTTTTTTACGGGAGCAAAGCCATCGATACCATACAAATGTATTTTTTTCAAAATGTAAAGTTGCAATGCGTACCTTTTGTGTGTTTTGCACATTATGGAGATCAAAATATTGCTCCATCTGTAGTATCCATGTTACAGGATCCTTTCCATCAAACTTCCTCATATCCATTTTTGAAATATGGTGGTTCTTCCCTCCAACAGTAGAGTTTATGAAATCACGATTAACATTTATTTTGTTCTCATCATGAGTTTCCTCTACTATCTTTTCACCATTAGGAAACATTTCTTGTATCAACTTTGCCAAACCTTCGATGTCTAATTTTAGATTCTTCTTCATGTTTTCCATGTTGTCTTTCATTTTTTCATCGATCTTAGCTTCCATGTCATCCATCTTAGCTTCCATGCCCACTTCCATGCCATCCATCTTAGATTCCAAACCATTCATCTTAGCTTCCATGCCTTTCTTCAAACCATCCATCTTAGTTTCCATGCCTTTCTTCAAAACTTCCATTTCATTTTTTGTTGTTCTTTGCGAGAGCGAAATTTGTTGCACTTGCTCTTGTAATTTTGATATGTCATGTTGCCATTCTTCGTCTTCATGAGTCATAGTAGATCCTTCTAAAGGCTTAATGGGAGTTGAATTATTTTTAGGGGGCCATTTTAGAATCCAATACTGATATCTATTCTACAATATTCCCTTGGAATCAATTCAACTTGATTCTTCAAACAAGACTTATGCAATTGGAAAAAAATACACACCTTTTACTTGCTTTTTAGGAGCTCTGTATTGAAATTGAATTATGTTTGTAATTGAGAATCTTCAATATCTGAAATTCACTGCTGTAGTAACCTTATGAACTGTCTTTCAAATGCCACAGATATGATCTGATTTGGATTCTTCAAGACAAAGTTATTTCCAATCTCCCACAATGACCCAACTTTGGACTGGTTCAGTAGAGCGAACTTGTACGGCTTTCCACGTGTCACTGTTTTGTCCTTCGTCTCTAAAATTGATAGCCAAGAAACTACGGTCCGTGTACTTGCAACCACTTTTTACGGCACTCCAATCCGATGCCTAGAGAGAGAGTTATTGAACTTTTCCCACGATCACCTCTTTGAGATGAAATTCAGGAGCCTGAAAAAGCACTACCTTCCACAGATTATATCTCCAAAAATATTGCGAACCAAGCTCTGAAATTTTTTGACGACTTTCTTCAGGATTTCAGCTTCGCACCATATGAATTTCAGATTCTGAACCTTCGTAGAAAATTTTTTATAGCGAAAATTCCACGATGACCTGTTTAGGAGCCTGAAAAAATACCTAACTTCCACAGATCATATCTCCAAAAATATTGCGAACCAAGCTCTGAAATTTTTAGAAAAACTTCCTCAAGATTTCAGCTTCGCACCCTAAAAATTTCAGCTTCTGAAGCTTCGTAGAAAAAAATTTATAACGAAAATTCCACGATGACCTGTTTGGAGCAGCGAAACCCTAGAATCCAAAGCTCTGATACCAAATGTTGTGTAACCAGCTCCAAAAATAGAAGAAAAAAGATATCAACGCCTTAGAAATAAGCCACTTCGAGGGGGAAACTTCCAATACATTACATAAATGAACAATTCTTGGATGATACAATTTACAAAACCTCCTTTCTATATATAGGAGTCCATGGGGACATAATGTAATCCTAGTGGGCCACAATGTAATCCTAGCCGACCTAACAATAATAATTTAAGGGCACAATAATAACAAAATGGGGGTTACAAGGGTTCAATAATAACAATAAGGGAGTTAAACTAACCATAATAAATGACTATACTAGTGATATAGGGACCTAACAAAATTTAAATAAAACAGTAATATTACCTCTATCATTTGGCATCTCATCAGCTGTGAAGAGGATGTTGGCACACCCTCACCAATCCAACCCCGCATAAGGACAGGGGACCAAAATAAAGGGATTCTCATCAGTACTAGCTAGAAACTCTAGTGCATCATCTGATATCCTCACTAGAAAAAGAGTCTCCTCCCTCTGGGGCATCATCTACCCCCACATGTGCATACGTGCCTTAGTAATCAGCCTACGAGGCTGCCAAAGAAAAGAAGGCCTCGTCTTTGGAAACCTCTCAAAAAATAAACAAAAAATCTCTGAATCAAAAGGGAAGTTGACCCTCCCTTGTGCATGAGCACGGCATCTATCTAATGTTGTATAGAACTGCCGCAAAAAAATGGCAGACCACCTGACAAGTTGTGGTTGTTGTAGTAAAGAATCAACATAATATAAAAGTTGGCAACTAATGTGTTTCCTGTCACTGGTGTTGTGAAAAATGGTCGAAATGATAAGTGAGAGACACTGGACCTCCTCACGACCAAATGCATCAATACGCAACTGCCCTCCAGCGACCTGAAACTCTGCAGGAGATACTAAATTTTCTCCAATGTATCTCTAGGAGTAAACTAACTAACTCCCTGCCACACAGCCAGCTGGAACCTCGAGGAATGGGGGAAAATCCACCCCTCTCCTCGATAGCCCTGTAATAAAATATACATCCTCCTCATTGGGCGTGTACCACTGGTTGATACCAACCCGAAAAGCCTGATGTTGGGCATTCCACCTTTGAATAATATGTCTCAAAAACAAACTATGGGACTTTAGGGAAGTAGCCTCCTCATAGAACTTGAGGAGGCCTACCTGCCTAAGGAACCCCTGCGTCATTGCTGTAATAGGGTGAGGGTACGCATCTTTCTCCCTCTCCCTTGCCTCCCACAAGTGAACCATGTTATACTGTTCCGCCTATTGTTGTTTTTTTTTACCCTCTTCTCTCCTTTCATGTCTATAAATGATTGACATATTAAACACAATTTTTTTATTAAATGACACATGTATTTACAAATATAAGTATATATTTATTTTTTGAAAAATAAATAAAACAAGATTCGGTGCACCAAAAACACAGTCACGCACCGGTCCCGGTGCGTCACCCCACAGAGCACACTGAATATGATGCACCTCATTATATCGACCGCACCAGAAGCGGTGCTCCAGAAAATGTTTTTAGCACACCGTTCACTACTTGCGGTGTTAGGAGGCTGGTGCGCTGACTTCACTATCTACCTGGGGCTTATAAATAAGTTAGCACACCGCCCTCCTGCTACCATACATAGTCGTCGGTGCAGTATTTTAAGATGTCGCATCGTTGACCAAGGCCAAATATGGTAAGTCGTGCGCTGACAAAAATATCCGGTTCGGGGCTGTTATCTCAGTCAACGCACCGCTCCACCACAATTGAACTAAGTCAACGGTGCGGCCAAGTAGCCGACTGCACCTCTCTTTTTAAAGAAATTTAAGTAACACGGTGCGAATGTGGTATATATTTCTTAATCATGATGCCTTTATCAATATTGTTTTCATCAAAATTTAACCATTGAAAATGTAGAATTGGCGTTTTCCGTCTACTGCGTTAATTCTTGCACCACACATTTGTTGCAATGGTTTTCCCTTGGGTTTATTAGTTCTTTTGGTTTATAATATAAATAATCGATCAATGTCATCCATGATCAAATGCCACATTCTCACAAACATTGTCTCAATATGAAAATCACCCATGGCCAACCATGGTCATAGTTCGTCGAGCGTCGCATTGTGACAACAATTGTCTCAATGTTTAAATCAATTCCCTTGGGTTCACCAATTCCTTTGGTTTATAATTTGTTGGGTAATGGTTTTCCCTGGGTTCACCAATTCCTTTGGTTTATAATATTAAACCCTTGTGTTTATTAGTTCTTTTGGTTTATAATATAAATAATCGATCAATGTCATCCATGTTTAAATCAATTCCCTTGGGTTCACTAGTTCCTTTGGTTTATAATTTGTTGGGTAATGGTTTTCCCTTGGGTTCACTAATTCTTTTGGTTTATAATATTAAACCCTTGGGTTTATTAGTTCTTTTGGTTTATAATATGAATAATGACAACAATTGTCTCAATGTTTAAATGAATTCCCTTGGGTTCACCAATTCCTTTGGTTTATAATATTAAACCCTTGGGTTTATTAGTTCTTTTGGTTTATAATATAAATAATCGATCAATGTTATCCATGATCAAATGTCACATTCTGACAAACATTGTCTCAATATGAAAATCACCCATGGCCAACCATGGTCATAGTTGGTCGAACGTCGCATTGTGACAACAATTGTCTCAATGTTTAAATCAATTCCCTTGGGTTCACCAATTCCTTTGGTTTATAATTTTTTGGGTAATGGTTTTCCCTGGGGTTCACCAATTCTTTTGGTTTATAATATTAAACCCTTGGGTTTATGTCATCCATGATCAAATGTCACATTCTGACAAACATTGTCTCAATATGAATATCACCCATGGCCAACCATGGTCATAGTTGGTCGAACGTCGCATTGTGAAAATAATTGTCTCAATGTTTAAATCAATTCCCTTGGGTTCACCAATTCCTTTGGTTTATAATTTGTTGGGTAATGGTTTTCCCTTGGGTTCACCAATTCTTTTGGTTTATCATATTAAACCCTTGGTTTTATGTCATCCACGATCAAATGTCACATTCTGACAAACATTGTCTCAATATGAATATCACCCATGGCCAACCATGGTCATAGTTGGTCGAACGTCACATTGTGACAACAATTGTCTCAATATTTAAATCAATTCCCTTGGTTTATTACTCTCTTGAGTTTAAAATACTAATTCTGAGGGTTTTTTAATTTCTTAGATTTTTCAGTTTAAAATATTAATTCTTAGGGTTTATTAATCTTTGTTGTTTATAATATTCATCTGTTAGGTTTATGATATTTATCCCTTGGGTTCGCTGA